>CAMAOC010000186.1:0-101798 GCA_945859555.1 Megachile ligniseca
TACTCTTGTCTTTATCCTGATATTTATTATTATTTCCCTTATTACTATTATTATTATCGCAATAACTGTTATTATTATACTTATTCTATTATTACTATCCCTATTACTCTTGTCTTTATCCTTATAACTATTATTATTATCCTTATAACTATTATTATTACCCTTATTACTATTATTATTATCGCTATAACTATTATTATTATCCTTACTACTATTATTATTATCGCTATGACTGTTATTATTATCCTTATTCTATTATTACTATCCCTATTACTCTTGTCTTTATCCTTATAACTATTATTATTTCCCTTATTACTATTATTATTATCATTATAACTGTTATTATTATCCGTATTACTAGTATTATTATCTCTATAACTATTATTGTTATCCTCATTACTATTATTATTATCGCTATGACTGTTATTATTATCCTTATTCTATTATTACTATCCCTATTACTCTTGTCTCTATCCTTATAACTATTATTATTATGCTTATTACTATTATTATTAGCACTATAACTATTATTATTACCGCAATGACTGTTATTATTATACTTCTTCTATTATTACTATCCCTATTACTCTTGTCTTTATCCTGATATTTATTATTATTTCCCTTATTACTATTATTATTATCGCTATAACTGTTATTATTATACTTATTCTATTATTACTATCCCTATTACTCTTGTCTCTATCCTTATAACTATTATTATTATCCTCATTCCTATTATTATTATCGCTATGACTGTTATTATTATCCTTATTCTATTATTACTATCACTATTACTCTTGTCTTTATCCTTATAACTATTATTATTATCCTTATTACTAGTATTATTATCGCTATAACTATTATTATTATCCTTACTACTATTATTATTATCGCTATGACTGTTATTATTATACTTCTTCTATTATTACTATCCCTATTACTCTTGTCTTTATCCTGATATTTATTATTATTTCCCTTATTACTATTATTATTATCGCAATAACTGTTATTATTATACTTATTCTATTATTACTATCCCTATTACTCTTGTCTTTATCCTTATAAGTATTATTATTATCCTTATAACTATTATTATTACCCTTATTACTATTATTATTATCGCTATAACTATTATTATTATCCTTACTACTATTATTATTATCGCTATGACTGTTATTATTATCCTTATTCTATTATTACTATCCCTATTACTCTTGTCTTTATCCTTATAACTATTATTATTTCCCTTATTACTATTATTATTATCATTATAACTGTTATTATTATCCTTATTACTAGTATTATTATCTCTATAACTATTATTGTTATCCTCATTACTATTATTATTATCGCTATGACTGTTATTATTATCCTTATTCTATTATTACTATCCCTATTACTCTTGTCTCTATCCTTATAACTATTATTATTATGCTTATTACTATTATTATTATCGCTATGACTGTTATTATTATCCTTATTCTATTATTACTATCACTATTACTCTTGTCTTTATCCTTATAACTATTATTATTATCCTTATTACTATTATTATTATCGCTATAACTATTATTATTATCCTTACTACTATTATTATTATCGCTATGACTGTTACTATTATCCTTATTCTATTATTACTATCCCTATTACTCTTCTCTTTATCCTTATAACTATTATTATTATCCTTATAACTATTATTATTATCCTTCTTACTAGTATTATTATCTCTATAACTATTATTGTTATCCTCATTACTATTATTATTATCGCTATGACTGTTATTATTATCCTTATTCTATTATTACTATCCCTATTACTCTTGTCTCTATCCTTATAACTATTATTATTATCCTTATTACTAGTATTATTATCTCTATAACTATTATTGTTATCCTCATTACTATTATTATTATCGCTATGACTGTTATTATTATCCTTATTCTATTATTACTATCCCTATTACTCTTGTCTCTATCCTTATAACTATTATTATTAGCACTATAACTATTATTATTATCCTTATTTCTATTATTATTATCGCAATGACTGTTATTATTATACTTCTTCTATTATTACTATCCCTATTACTCTTGTCTTTATCCTGATATTTATTATTATTTCCCTTATTACTATTATTATTATCGCAATAACTGTTATTATTATACTTATTCTATTATTACTATCCCTATTACTCTTGTCTTTATCCTTATAACTATTATTATTATCCTTACTACTATTATTATTATCGCTATGACTGTTATTATTATCCTTATTCTATTATTACTAACCCTATTACTCTTCTCTTTATCCTTATAACAATTATTATTATCCTTATTACTATTATTATTATCGCTATAACTATTATTATTATCCTTACTACTATTATTATTATCGCTATGGCTGTTATTATTATCCTTATTCTATTATTACTATCCCTATTACTCTTCTCTTTATCCTTATAACTATTATTATTATCCTTATAACTATTATTATTATGCATATTACTATTATTATTATCGCTATAACTATTATTATTATCCTTACTACTATTATTATTATCGCCATGACTGTTATTATTATCCTTATTCTATTATTACTATCCCTATTACTCTTCTCTTTATCCTTATAACAATTATTGTTATCCTTATTACTATTATTATTATCGCTATAACTATTATTATTATCCTTACTACTATTATTATTATCGCTATGACTGTTATTATTATCCTTATTCTATTATTACTATCCCTATTACTCTTGTCTCTATCCTTATAACTATTATTATTATGCTTATTACTATTATTATTAGCACTATAACTATTATTATTATCCTTATTTCTATTATTATTATCGCAATGACTGTTATTATTATACTTCTTCTATTATTACTATTCCTATTACTCTTGTCTTTATCCTGATATTTATTATTATTTCCCTTATTACTATTATTATTATCGCTATAACTGTTATTATTATCCTTATTACTAGTATTATTAGCACTATAGCTATTATTATTATTATCGCTATGACTGTTATTATTATCCTTATTCTATAATTACTATCCCTATTACTCTTGTCTCTATCCTTATAACTATTATTATTATGCTTATTACTATTATTATTATCGCTATAACTATTATTATTATCCTTATTACTAGTATTATTATCTCTATAACTATTATTGTTATCCTCATTACTATTATTATTATCGCTATGACTGTCATTATTATCCTTATTCTATTATTACTATCCCTATTACTCTTGTCTCTATCCTTATAACTATTATTATTATACTTATTACTATTATTATTAGCACTATAACTATTATTATTATCCTTATTCTATTATTACTATCCCTATTACTCCTCTCTTTATCTTTATAACTATTATTATTATCCTTATAACTATTATTGTTATCCTCATTACTATTATTATTATCGCTATGACTCTTATTATTATCGTTATTCTATTATTACTGTCCCTATTACTCTTGTCTCTATCCTTATAACTATTATTATTATGCTTATTACTATTATTATTCGCACTATAACTATTATTATTATCCTGATTACTATTAATATTATTGCTATAACTGTTATTGTTATCCTTATTACTATTATTATTAGCACTATAGCTATTATTATTATTATCGCTATGACTGTTATTATTATCCTTATTCTATTATTACTATCCCTATTACTCTTGTCTCTATCCTTATAACTATTATTATTATGCTTATTACTATTATTATTCGCACTATAACTATTATTATTATCCTTATTACTATTATTATTATCGCTATAACTATTATTATTATCCTTATTACTATTATTACTAGCACTATAACTATCATTATTATCCTTATTACTATTATTATTATCGCTATGACTGTTATTATTATGCTTATTCTACTATTACTATCCCTATTATTCTTGTCTCTATTCTTATAACTATTATTATTATGCTTATTACTATTATTATTATCGCTATAACTATTATTATTATAATTACTACTATTATTATTATCGCTATGACTGTTATTATTATCCTTATTCTATTATTACTATCCCTATTAGTCTTGTCTTTATCCCTATAACTATTATTATTTCCCTTATTACTATTATTATTATCATTATAACTGTTATTATTATCCTTATTACTAGTATTATTATCTCTATAACTAGAATTGTTATCCTCATTACTATTATTATTATCGCTATGACTGTTATTATTATCCTTATTCTATTATTACTATCCCTATTACTCTTGCCTCTATCCTTATAACTATTATTATTATGCTTATTACTATTATTGTTAGCACTATAACTATTATTATTATCCTTATTTCTATTATTATTATCGCTATGGCTGTTATTATTATCCTTATTCTATTATTAGTATCCCTATTACTCTTGTCTTTATCCTGCTATTTATTATTATTTCCCTTCTTACTATTATTATTATCGCTATAACTGTTATTATTATCCTTATTACTAGTATTATTAGCACTATAACTATTATGTTCATCCTTATTACTATTATTATTCGCACTATTACTATTATTATTATCCTTATTACTATTATTATTATCGCTATGACTGTTATTATTATACTTATTCTATTATTACTATCCCTATTACTCTTGTCTTTATCCTCATAACTATTATTGTTATGCTTATTACTATTATTATTAGCACTATAACTATTATTATTATCCTTATTTCTATTATTATTATTATACTTCTTCTATTATTACTATCCCTATTACTCTTGTCTTTATCCTGATATTTATTATTATTTCCCTTATTACTATTATTATTATCGCCATAACTGTTATTATTATACTTATTCTATTATTACTATCCCTATTACTCTTGTCTCTATCCTTATAACTATTATTATCATGCTTGTTACTATTATTATTAGCACTATAACTATTATTATTATCCTTATTTCTATTATTATTATCGCAATGACTGTTATTATTATACTTCTTCTATTATTACTATCCCTATTACTCTTGTCTTTATCCTGATATTTATTATTATTTCCCTTATTACTATTATTATTATCGCAATAACTGTTATTATTATACTTATTCTATTATTACTATCCCTATTACTCTTGTCTTTATCCTTATAAGTATTATTATTATCCTTATAACTATTATTATTACCCTTATTACTATTATTATTATCGCTATAACTATTATTATTATCCTTACTACTATTATTATTATCGCTATCACTGTTATTATTATCCTTATTCTATTATTACTATCCCTATTACTCTTGTCTTTATCCTTATAACTATTATTATTTCCCTTATTACTATTATTATTATCATTATAACTGTTATTATTATCCTTATTACTAGTATTATTATCTCTATAACTATTATTGTTATCCTCATTACTATTATTATTATCGCTATGACTGTTATTATTATCCTTATTCTATTATTACTATCCCTATTACTCTTGTCTCTATCCTTATAACTATTATTATTATGCTTATTACTATTATTATTAGCACTATAACTATTATTATTATCCTTATTTCTATTATTATTATTATACTTCTTCTATTATTACTATCCCTATTACTCTTGTCTTTATCCTGATATTTATTATTATTTCCCTTATTACTATTATTATTATCGCCATAACTGTTATTATTATACTTATTCTATTATTACTATCCCTATTACTCTTGTCTCTATCCTTATAACTATTATTATCATGCTTGTTACTATTATTATTACCACTATAACTATTATTATTATCCTTATTTCTATTATTATTATCGCAATGACTGTTATTATTATACTTCTTCTATTATTACTATCCCTATTACTCTTGTCTTTATCCTGATATTTATTATTATTTCCCTTATTACTATTATTATTATCGCAATAACTGTTATTATTATACTTATTCTATTATTACTATCCCTATTACTCTTGTCTTTATCCTTATAAGTATTATTATTATCCTTATAACTATTATTATTACCCTTATTACTATTATTATTATCGCTATAACTATTATTATTATCCTTACTACTATTATTATTATCGCTATGACTGTTATTATTATCCTTATTCTATTATTACTATCCCTATTACTCTTGTCTTTATCCTTATAACTATTATTATTTCCCTTATTACTATTATTATTATCATTATAACTGTTATTATTATCCTTATTACTAGTATTATTATCTCTATAACTATTATTGTTATCCTCATTACTATTATTATTATCGCTATGACTGTTATTATTATCCTTATTCTATTATTACTATCCCTATTACTCTTGTCTTTATCCTTATAACTATTATTATTTCCCTTATTACTATTATTATTATCATTATAACTGTTATTATTATCCTTATAACTAGTATTATTAGCACTATAAGTATTATGTTTATCCTTATTACTATTATTATTATCGCAATGACTGTTATTATTATACTTCTTCTATTATTACTATCCCTATTACTCTTGTCTTTATCCTGATATTTATTATTATTTCCCTTATTACTATTATTATTATCGCAATAACTGTTATTATTATACTTATTCTATTATTACTATCCCTATTACTCTTGTCTTTATCCTTATAAGTATTATTATTATCCTTATAACTATTATTATTACCCTTATTACTATTATTATTATCGCTATAACTATTATTATTATCCTTACTACTATTATTATTATCGCTATCACTGTTATTATTATCCTTATTCTATTATTACTATCCCTATTACTCTTGTCTCTATCCTTATAACTATTATTATTATGCTTATTACTATTATTATTAGCACTATAACTATTATTATTATCCTTATTTCTATTATTATTATTATATTTCTTCTATTATTACTATCCCTATTACTCTTGTCTTTATCCTGATATTTATTATTATTTCCCTTATTACTATTATTATTATCGCCATAACTGTTATTATTATACTTATTCTATTATTACTATCCCTATTACTCTTGTCTCTATCCTTATAACTATTATTATCATGCTTGTTACTATTATTATTAGCACTATAACTATTATTATTATCCTTATTTCTATTATTATTATCGTAATGACTGTTATTATTATACTTCTTCTATTATTACTATCCCTATTACTCTTGTCTTTATCCTGATATTTATTATTATTTCCCTTATTACTATTATTATTATCGCAATAACTGTTATTATTATACTTATTCTATTATTACTATCCCTATTACTCTTGTCTTTATCCTTATAAGTATTATTATTATCCTTATAACTATTATTATTACCCTTATTACTATTATTATTATCGCTATAACTATTATTATTATCCTTACTACTATTATTATTATCGCTATGACTGTTATTATTATCCTTATTCTATTATTACTATCCCTATTACTCTTGTCTTTATCCTTATAACTATTATTATTTCCCTTATTACTATTATTATTATCATTATAACTGTTATTATTATCCTTATTACTAGTATTATTATCTCTATAACTATTATTGTTATCCTCATTACTATTATTATTATCGCTATGACTGTTATTATTATCCTTATTCTATTATTACTATCCCTATTACTCTTGTCTCTATCCTTATAACTATTATTATTATGCTTATTACTATTATTATTATCGCTATGACTGTTATTATTATCCTTATTCTATTATTACTATCACTATTACTCTTGTCTTTATCCTTATAACTATTATTATTATCCTTATTACTATTATTATTATCGCTATAACTATTATTATTATCCTTACTACTATTATTATTATCGCTATGACTGTTACTATTATCCTTATTCTATTATTACTATCCCTATTACTCTTCTCTTTATCCTTATAACTATTATTATTATCCTTATAACTATTATTATTATCCTTCTTACTAGTATTATTATCTCTATAACTATTATTGTTATCCTCATTACTATTATTATTATCGCTATGACTGTTATTATTATCCTTATTCTATTATTACTATCCCTATTACTCTTGTCTCTATCCTTATAACTATTATTATTATCCTTATTACTAGTATTATTATCTCTATAACTATTATTGTTATCCTCATTACTATTATTATTATCGCTATGACTGTTATTATTATCCTTATTCTATTATTACTATCCCTATTACTCTTGTCTCTATCCTTATAACTATTATTATTAGCACTATAACTATTATTATTATCCTTATTTCTATTATTATTATCGCAATGACTGTTATTATTATACTTCTTCTATTATTACTATCCCTATTACTCTTGTCTTTATCCTGATATTTATTATTATTTCCCTTATTACTATTATTATTATCGCAATAACTGTTATTATTATACTTACTACTATTATTATTATCGCTATGACTGTTATTATTATCCTTATTCTATTATTACTAACCCTATTACTCTTCTCTTTATCCTTATAACTATTATTATTATCCTTATAACTATTATTATTATGCATATTACTATTATTATTATCGCTATAACTATTATTATTATCCTTACTACTATTATTATTTTCGCTATGACTGTTATTATTATGCTTATTCTACTATTACTATCCCTATTACTCTTGTATCTATCCTTATAACTATTATTATTATGCTTATTACTATTATTATTAGCACTATAACTATTATTATTATCCTTATTTCTATTATTATTATCGCAATGACTGTTATTATTATACTTCTCCTATTATTACTATCCCTATTACTCTTGTCTTTATCCTTATAAGTATTCTTATTATCCTTATAACTATTATTATTATCGCTATAACTATTATTATTATCCTTACTACTATTATTATTATCGCCATGACTGTTATTATTATCCTTATTCTATTATTACTATCCCTATTACTCTTCTCTTTATCCTTATAACAATTATTGTTATCCTTATTACTATTATTATTATCGCTATAACTATTATTATTATCCTTACTACTATTATTATTATCGCTATGACTGTTATTATTATCCTTATTCTATTATTACTATCCCTATTACTCTTGTCTCTATCCTTATAACTATTATTATTATGCTTATTACTATTATTATTAGCACTATAACTATTATTATTATCCTTATTTCTATTATTATTATCGCAATGACTGTTATTATTATACTTCTTCTATTATTACTATTCCTATTACTCTTGTCTTTATCCTGATATTTATTATTATTTCCCTTATTACTATTATTATTATCGCTATAACTGTTATTATTATCCTTATTACTAGTATTATTAGCACTATAGCTATTATTATTATTATCGCTATGACTGTTATTATTATCCTTATTCTATAATTACTATCCCTATTACTCTTGTCTCTATCCTTATAACTATTATTATTATGCTTATTACTATTATTATTATCACTATAACTATTATTATTATCCTTATTACTAGTATTATTATCTCTATAACTATTATTGTTATCCTCATTACTATTATTATTATCGCTATGACTGTCATTATTATCCTTATTCTATTATTACTATCCCTATTACTCTTGTCTCTATCCTTATAACTATTATTATTATACTTATTACTATTATTATTAGCACTATAACTATTATTATTATCCTTATTCTATTATTACTATCCCTATTACTCCTCTCTTTATCTTTATAACTATTATTATTATCCTTTTAACTATTATTGTTATCCTCATTACTATTATTATTATCGCTATGACTCTTATTATTATCCTTATTCTATTATTACTGTCCCTATTACTCTTGTCTCTATCCTTATAACTATTATTATTATGCTTATTACTATTATTATTCGCACTATAACTATTATTATTATCCTGATTACTATTAATATTATTGCTATAACTGTTATTGTTATCCTTATTACAATTATTATTAGCACTATAGCTATTATTATTATTATCGCTATGACTGTTATTATTATCCTTATTCTATTATTACTATCCCTATTACTCTTGTCTCTATCCTTATAACTATTATTATTATGCTTATTACTATTATTATTCGCACTATAACTATTATTATTATCCTTATTACTATTATTATTATCGCTATAACTATTATTATTATCCTTATTACTATTATTACTAGCACTATAACTATCATTATTATCCTTATTACTATTATTATTATCGCTATGACTGTTATTATTATGCTTATTCTACTATTACTATCCCTACTACTCTTGTCTCTATTCTTATAACTATTATTATTATGCTTATTACTATTATTATTATCGCTATAACTATTATTATTATCCTTACTACTATTATTATTATCGCTATGACTGTTATTATTATCCTTATTCTATTATTACTATCCCTATTAGTCTTGTCTTTATCCCTATAACTATTATTATTTCCCTTATTACTATTATTATTATCATTATAACTGTTATTATTATCCTTATTACTAGTATTATTATCTCTATAACTATTATTGTTATCCTCATTACTATTATTATTATCGCTATGACTGTTATTATTATCCTTATTCTATTATTACTATCCCTATTACTCTTGCCTCTATCCTTATAACTATTATTATTATGCTTATTACTATTATTGTTAGCACTATAACTATTATTATTATCCTTATTTCTATTATTATTATCGCTATGACTGTTATTATTATACTTATTCTATTATTACTATCCCTATTACTCTTGTCTCTATCCTTATAACTATTATTATTATCCTCATTACTATTATTATTATCGCTATGACTGTTATTGTTATCCTTATTCTATTATTACTATCCCTATTACTCTTGTCTTTATCCTTATAACTATTATTATTATCCTTATTACTATTATTATTATCGCTATAACTATTATTATTATCCTTATTACTATTATTATTATCGCAATGACTCTTATTATTATCCTTATTCTATTATTACTATCCCTATTACTCTTCTCTTTATCCTTATAACTATTATTATTATCCTTATAACTATTATTATTAACCTTATTACTATTATTATTATCGCTATGACTGTTATTATTATACGTATTCTATTATTACTATCCCTATTACTCTTGTCTTTCTCCTTATAACTATTATTATTTCCCTTATTACTATTATTATTATCATTATAACTGTTATTATTATCATTATTACTAGTATTATTATCTCTATAACTATTATTATTATCCTTACTACTATTATTATTATCGCTATGACTGTTATTATTATCCTTATTCTATTATTACTATCCCTATTACTCTTGTCTCTATCCTTATAATTATTATTATTTCCCTTATTACAATTATTATTATCGCTATAACTATTATTATTAACCTTATTACTATTACTATTCGCACTATAACTATTATTATTATCCTTATTACTATTATTATTATTGCTATAACTGTTATTATTATCCTTATTACTATTATTAATAGCGCTATAGCTATTATTATTATCCTTACTACTATTATTATTATCGCCATGACTGTTATTATTATCCTTATTCTATTATTACTATCCCTATTACTCTTCTCTTTATCCTTATAACAATTATTGTTATCCTTATTACTATTATTATTATCGCTATAACTATTATTATTATCCTTATTACTATTATTATTATCGCTATAACTATTATTATTATCCTTACTACTATTATTATTATCGCCATGACTGTTATTATTATCCTTATTCTATTATTACTATCCCTATTACTCTTCTCTTTATCCTTATAACAATTATTGTTATCCTTATTACTATTATTATTATCGCTATAACTATTATTATTATCCTTACTACTATTATTATTATCGCTATGACTGTTATTATTATCCTTATTCTATTATTACTATCCCTATTACTCTTGTCTCTATCCTTATAACTATTATTATTATGCTTATTACTATTATTATTAGCACTATAACTATTATTATTATCCTTATTTCTATTATTATTATCGCAATGACTGTTATTATTATACTTCTTCTATTATTACTATTCCTATTACTCTTGTCTTTATCCTGATATTTATTATTATTTCCCTTATTACTATTATTATTATCGCTATAACTGTTATTATTATCCTTATTACTAGTATTATTAGCACTATAGCTATTATTATTATTATCGCTATGACTGTTATTATTATCCTTATTCTATAATTACTATCCCTATTACTCTTGTCTCTATCCTTATAACTATTATTATTATGCTTATTACTATTATTATTATCGCTATAACTATTATTATTATCCTTATTACTAGTATTATTATCTCTATAACTATTATTGTTATCCTCATTACTATTATTATTATCGCTATGACTGTCATTATTATCCTTATTCTATTATTACTATCCCTATTACTCTTGTCTCTATCCTTATAACTATTATTATTATACTTATTACTATTATTATTAGCACTATAACTATTATTATTATCCTTATTCTATTATTACTATCCCTATTACTCCTCTCTTTATCTTTATAACTATTATTATTATCCTTTTAACTATTATTGTTATCCTCATTACTATTATTATTATCGCTATGACTCTTATTATTATCCTTATTCTATTATTACTGTCCCTATTACTCTTGTCTCTATCCTTATAACTATTATTATTATGCTTATTACTATTATTATTCGCACTATAACTATTATTATTATCCTGATTACTATTAATATTATTGCTATAACTGTTATTGTTATCCTTATTACAATTATTATTAGCACTATAGCTATTATTATTATTATCGCTATGACTGTTATTATTATCCTTATTCTATTATTACTATCCCTATTACTCTTGTCTCTATCCTTATAACTATTATTATTATGCTTATTACTATTATTATTCGCACTATAACTATTATTATTATCCTTATTACTATTATTATTATCGCTATAACTATTATTATTATCCTTATTACTATTATTACTAGCACTATAACTATCATTATTATCCTTATTACTATTATTATTATCGCTATGACTGTTATTATTATGCTTATTCTACTATTACTATCCCTATTACTCTTGTCTCTATTCTTATAACTATTATTATTATGCTTATTACTATTATTATTATCGCTATAACTATTATTATTATCCTTACTACTATTATTATTATCGCTATGACTGTTATTATTATCCTTATTCTATTATTACTATCCCTATTAGTCTTGTCTTTATCCCTATAACTATTATTATTTCCCTTATTACTATTATTATTATCATTATAACTGTTATTATTATCATTATTACTAGTATTATTATCTCTATAACTATTATTATTATCCTTACTACTATTATTATTATCGCTATGACTGTTATTATTATCCTTATTCTATTATTACTATCCCTATTACTCTTGTCTCTATCCTTATAATTATTATTATTTCCCTTATTACAATTATTATTATCGCTATAACTATTATTATTAACCTTATTACTATTACTATTCGCACTATAACTATTATTATTATCCTTATTACTATTATTATTATTGCTATAACTGTTATTATTATCCTTATTACTATTATTAATAGCGCTATAGCTATTATTATTATTATCGCTATGACTGTTATTATTATGCTTATTCTACTATTACTATCCCCATTACTCTTGTCTCTATTCTTAAAACTATTATTATTATGCTTATTACTATTATTATTATCGCTATAACTATTATTATTATCCTTACTACTATTATTATTATCGCTATGACTGTTATTATTATCCTTATTCTATTATTACTATCCCTATTACTCTTGTCTTTATCCTTATAACTATTATTATTTCGCTTATTACTATTATTATTATCATTATAACTGTTATTATTATCCTTATTACTATTATTATTATCGCTATAACTATTATTATTATCCTTACTACTATTATTATTATCGCTATGACTGTTATTATTATCCTTATTCTATTATTACTATCCCTATTACTCTTGTCTCTATCCTTATAACTATTATTATTATACTTATTACTATTATTATTAGCACTATAACTATTATTATTATCCTTATTCTATTATTACTATCCCTATTACTCCTCTCTTTATCTTTATAACTATTATTATTATCCTTATAACTATTATTGTTATCCTCATTACTATTATTATTATCGCTACGACTCTTATTATTATCCTTATTCTATTATTACTGTCCCTATTACTCTTGTCTCTATCCTTATAACTATTATTATTATGCTTATTACTATTATTATTCGCACTATAACTATTATTATTATCCTTATTACTATTATTATTATCGCTATAACTATTATTATTATCCTTATTACTATTATTACTAGCACTATAACTATCATTATTATCCTTATTACTATTATTATTATCGCTATGACTGTTATTATTATGCTTATTCTACTATTACTATCGCTATTACTCTTGTCTCTATTCTTATAACTATTATTATAATGCTTATTACTATTATTATTATCGCTATAACTATTATTATTATCCTTACTACTATTATTATTATCGCTATGACTGTTATTATTATCCTTATTCTATTATTACTATCCCTATTACTCTTGTCTTTATCCCTATAACTATTATTATTATCATTATAACTGTTATTATTATCCTTATTACTAGTATTATTATCTCTATAACTATTATTGTTATCCTCATTACTATTATTATTATCGCTATGACTGTTATTGTTATCCTTATTCTATTATTACTATCCCTATTACTCTTGTCTTTATCCTTATAACTATTATTATTATCCTTATTATTATTATTATTATCGCTATAACTATTATTATTATCCTTACTACTATTATTATTATCGCTATGACTGTTATTATTATCCTTATTCTATTATTACTATCCCCATTACTCTTCTCTTTATCCTTATAACTATTATTATTATCCTTATAACTATTATTATTATCCTCATTACTATTATTATTATCGCTATGACTGTTATTATTATCCTTATTCTATTATTACTATCCCTATTACTCTTGTCTCTATCCTTATAAATTTATTATTATGCTTATTACTATTATTATTACCACTATAACTATTATTATTATCCTTATTTCTATTATTATTATCGCAATGACTGTTATTATTATACTTCTTCCATTATTACTATCCCTATTACTCTTGTCTTTATCCTGATATTTATTATTATTTCGCTTATTACTATTATTATTATCGCTATAACTGTTATTATTATCCTTATTACTAGTATTATTAGCACTATAACTATTATGGTTATCCTTATTACTATTATTATTCGCACTATAACTATTATTATTATCCTTATTACTATTATTATTATCGCTATGACTGTTATTATTATACTTATTCTATTATTACTATCCCTATTACTCTTGTCTTTATCCTTATAACTATTATTGTTATGCTTATTACTATTATTATTATCCTCATTACTATTATTATTATCGCTATGACTGTTATTATTATCCTTATTCTATTATTACTATCCCTATTACTCTTGTCTCTATCCTTATAACTATTATTATTATACTTATTACAATTATTATTAGCACTATAACTATTATTATTATCCTTATTCTATTATTACTATCCCTATTACTCCTCTCTTTATCTTTATAACTATTATTATTATCCTTATAACTATTATTGTTATCCTCATTACTATTATTATTATCGCTATGACTCTTATTATTATCCTTATTCTATTATTACTGTCCCTATTACTCTTGTCTCTATCCTTATAACTATTATTATTATGCTTATTACTATTATTATTCGCACTATAACTATTATTATTATCCTTATTACTATTATTATTATCGCTATAACTATTATTATTATCCTTATTACTATTATTACTAGCACTATAACTATCATTATTATCCTTATTACTATTATTATTATCGCTATGACTGTTATTATTATGCTTATTCTACTATTACTATCCCTATTACTCTTGTCTCTATTCTTATAACTATTATTATAATGCTTATTACTATTATTATTATCGCTATAACTATTATTATTATCCTTACTACTATTATTATTATCGCTATGACTGTTATTATTATCCTTATTCTATTATTACTATCCCTATTACTCTTGTCTTTATCCCTATAACTATTATTATTATCATTATAACTGTTATTATTATCCTTATTACTAGTATTATTATCTCTATAACTATTATTGTTATCCTCATTACTATTATTATTATCGCTATGACTGTTATTATTATCCTTATTCTATTATTACTATCCCTATTACTCTTGTCTCTATCCTTATAACTATTATTATTATGCTTATTACTATTATTGTTAGCACTATAACTATTATTATTATCCTTATTTCTATTATTATTATCGCTATGGCTGTTATTATTATCCTTATTCTATTATTAGTATCCCTATTACTCTTGTCTTTATCCTGCTATTTATTATTATTTCCCTTCTTACTATTATTATTATCGCTATAACTATTATTATTATCCTTATTACTATTATTACTAGCACTATAACTATCATTATTATCCTTATTACTATTATTATTATCGCTATGACTGTTATTATTATGCTTATTCTACTATTACTATCCCTATTACTCTTGTCTCTATTCTTATAACTATTATTATAATGCTTATTACTATTATTATTATCGCTATAACTATTATTATTATCCTTACTACTATTATTATTATCGCTATGACTGTTATTATTATCCTTATTCTATTATTACTATCCCTATTACTCTTGTCTTTATCCCTATAACTATTATTATTATCATTATAACTGTTATTATTATCCTTATTACTAGTATTATTATCTCTATAACTATTATTGTTATCCTCATTACTATTATTATTATCGCTATGACTGTTATTGTTATCCTTATTCTATTATTACTATCCCTATTACTCTTGTCTTTATCCTTATAACTATTATTATTATCCTTATTATTATTATTATTATCGCTATAACTATTATTATTATCCTTACTACTATTATTATTATCGCTATGACTGTTATTATTATCCTTATTCTATTATTACTATCCCCATTACTCTTCTCTTTATCCTTATAACTATTATTATTATCCTTATAACTATTATTATTATCCTCATTACTATTATTATTATCGCTATGACTGTTATTATTATCCTTATTCTATTATTACTATCCCTATTACTCTTGTCTCTATCCTTATAAATTTATTATTATGCTTATTACTATTATTATTACCACTATAACTATTATTATTATCCTTATTTCTATTATTATTATCGCAATGACTGTTATTATTATACTTCTTCCATTATTACTATCCCTATTACTCTTGTCTTTATCCTGATATTTATTATTATTTCGCTTATTACTATTATTATTATCGCTATAACTGTTATTATTATCCTTATTACTAGTATTATTAGCACTATAACTATTATGGTTATCCTTATTACTATTATTATTCGCACTATAACTATTATTATTATTCTTATTACTATTATTATTATCGCTATGACTGTTATTATTATACTTATTCTATTATTACTATCCCTATTACTCTTGTCTTTATCCTTATAACTATTATTGTTATGCTTATTACTATTATTATTATCCTCATTACTATTATTATTATCGCTATGACTGTTATTATTATCCTTATTCTATTATTACTATCCCTATTACTCTTGTCTCTATCCTTATAACTATTATTATTATACTTATTACAATTATTATTAGCACTATAACTATTATTATTATCCTTATTCTATTATTACTATCCCTATTACTCCTCTCTTTATCTTTATAACTATTATTATTATCCTTATAACTATTATTGTTATCCTCATTACTATTATTATTATCGCTATGACTCTTATTATTATCCTTATTCTATTATTACTGTCCCTATTACTCTTGTCTCTATCCTTATAACTATTATTATTATGCTTATTACTATTATTATTCGCACTATAACTATTATTATTATCCTTATTACTATTATTATTATCGCTATAACTATTATTATTATCCTTATTACTATTATTACTAGCACTATAACTATCATTATTATCCTTATTACTATTATTATTATCGCTATGACTGTTATTATTATGCTTATTCTACTATTACTATCCCTATTACTCTTGTCTCTATTCTTATAACTATTATTATAATGCTTATTACTATTATTATTATCGCTATAACTATTATTATTATCCTTACTACTATTATTATTATCGCTATGACTGTTATTATTATCCTTATTCTATTATTACTATCCCTATTACTCTTGTCTTTATCCCTATAACTATTATTATTATCATTATAACTGTTATTATTATCCTTATTACTAGTATTATTATCTCTATAACTATTATTGTTATCCTCATTACTATTATTATTATCGCTATGACTGTTATTATTATCCTTATTCTATTATTACTATCCCTATTACTCTTGTCTCTATCCTTATAACTATTATTATTATGCTTATTACTATTATTGTTAGCACTATAACTATTATTATTATCCTTATTTCTATTATTATTATCGCTATGGCTGTTATTATTATCCTTATTCTATTATTAGTATCCCTATTACTCTTGTCTTTATCCTGCTATTTATTATTATTTCCCTTCTTACTATTATTATTATCGCTATAACTGTTATTATTATCCTTATTACTAGTATTATTAGCACTATAACTATTATGTTTATCCTTATTACTATTATTATTCGCACTATAACTATTATTATTATCGCTATGACTGTTATTATTATACTTATTCTATTATTACTATCCCTATTACTCTTGTCTCTATCCTTATAACTATTATTATTATGCTTATTACTATTATTGTTAGCACTATAACTATTATTATTATCCTTACTACTATTATTATTATCGCTATGACTGTTATTATTATCCTTATTCTATTATTACTATCCCCATTACTCTTCTCTTTATCCTTATAACTATTATTATTATCCTCATTACTATTATTATTATCGCTATGACTGTTATTATTATACTTATTCTATTATTACTATCCCTATTACTCTTCTCTTTATCCTTATAACTATTATTATTATCCTTATAACTATTATTATTATCCTCATTACTATTATTATTATCGCTATGACTGTTATTATTATCCTTATTCTATTATTACTATCCCTATTACTCTTGTCTCTATCCTTATAACTATTATTATTATGCTTATTACTATTATTGTTAGCACTATAACTATTATTATTATCCTTATTTCTATTATTATTATCGCTATGGCTGTTATTATTATCCTTATTCTATTATTAGTATCCCTATTACTCTTGTCTTTATCCTGCTATTTATTATTATTTCCCTTATTACTATTATTATTATCGCTATAACTGTTATTATTATCCTTATTCTATTATTACTATCCCTATTACTCTTGTCTCTATCCTTATAACTATTATTATTATGCTTAATACTATTATTGTTAGCACTATAACTGTTATTATTATCCTTATTTCTATTATTATTATCGCTATGACTGTTATTATTATACTTATTCTATTAATACTATCCCTATTACTATTGTCTTTATCCTTGTAAGTATTATTGTTATGCTTATTACTATTATTATTAGCACTAAAACAATTATTATTATCCTTATTACTATTATTATTATCGCTATGACTGTTATTATTATACTTATTCTATTATTACTATCCCTATTACTCTTGTCTCTATCCTTATAACTATTATTATTATGCTTATTACTATTATTGTTAGCACTATAACTGTTATTATTATCCTTATTTCTATTATTATTATCGCAATGACTCTTATTATTATCCTTATTCTATTATTACTATCCCTATTACTCTTCTCTTTATCCTTATAACTATTATTATTATCCTTATTACTATTATTGTTATCGCTATAACTATTATTATTATCCTTACTACTATTATTATTATCGCTATGACTGTTATTATTATCCTTATTCTATTATTACTATCCCTATTACTCTTGTCTCTATCCTTATAATTATTATTATTTCCCTTATTACAATTATTATTATCGCTATAACTATTATTATTATCCTTATTACTATTACTATTCGCACTATAACTATTATTATTATCCTTATTACTATTATTATTATTGCTATAACTGTTATTATTATCCTTATTACTATTATTAATAGCGCTATAGCTATTATTATTATTATCGCTATGACTGTTATTATTATGCTTATTCTACTATTACTATCCCTATTACTCTTGTCTCTATTCTTATAACTATTATTATTATGCTTATTACTATTATTATTATCGCTATAACTATTATTATTATCCTTACTACTATTATTATTATCGCTATGACTGTTATTATTATCCTTATTCTATTATTACTATCCCTATTACTCTTGTCTTTATCCTTATAACTATTATTATTTCGCTTATTACTATTATTATTATCATTATAACTGTTATTATTATCCTTATTCTATTATTACTATCCCTATTACTCTTGTCTCTATCCTTATAAATTTATTATTATGCTTATTACTATTATTATTACCACTATAACTATTATTATTATCGCAATGACTGTTATTATTATACTTCTTCCATTATTACTATCCCTATTACTCTTGTCTTTATCCTGATATTTATTATTATTTCGCTTATTACTATTATTATTATCGCTATAACTGTTATTATTATCCTTATTACTAGTATTATTAGCACTATAACTATTATGGTTATCCTTATTACTATTATTATTCGCACTATAACTATTATTATTATCCTTATTACTATTATTATTATCGCTATGACTGTTATTATTATACTTATTCTATTATTACTATCCCTATTACTCTTGTCTTTATCCTTATAACTATTATTATTATGCTTATTACTATTATTGTTAGCACTATAACTGTTATTATTATTCTTATTTCTATTATTATTATCGCTATGACTGTTATTATTATACTTATTCTATTATTACTATCCCTATTACTATTGTCTTTATCCTTGTAAGTATTATTGTTATGCTTATTACTATTATTATTAGCACTAAAACTATTATTATTATCCTTATTACTATTATTATTATCGCTATGACTGTTATTATTATACTTATTCTATTATTACTATCCCTATTACTCTTGCCTCTATCCTTATAACTATTATTATTATCCTCATTACTATTATTATTATCGCTATGACTGTTATTATTATCCTTATTCTATTATTACTATCCCTATTACTCTTGTCTTTATCCTTATAACTATTATTATTATCCTTATTACTATTATTATTATCGCTATAACTATTATTATTATCCTTATTACTATTATTATTATCGCAATGACTGTTATTATTATTCTTATTCTATTATTACTATCCCTATTACTCTTCTCTTTATCCTTATAACTATTATTATTATCCTTATTACTATTATTATTATCGCTATAACTATTATTATTATCCTTACTACTATTATTATTATCGCTATGACTGTTATTATTATCCTTATTCTATTATTACTATCCCTATTACTCTTCTCTTTATCCTTATAACTATTATTATTTCCCTTATTACTATTATTATTATCATTATAACTGTTATTATTATCCTTATTACTAGTATTATTATCTCTATAACTATTATTGTTATCCTCATTACTATTATTATTATCGCTATGACTGTTATTATTATCCTTATTCTATTATTACTATCCCTATTACTCTTGTCTCTATCCTTATAACTATTATTATTATGCTTATTACTATTATTGTTAGCACTATAACTATTATTATTATCCTTATTTCTATTATTATTATCGCTATGACTGTTATTATTATACTTATTCTATTATTACTATCCCTATTACTATTGTCTTTATCCTTGTAAGTATTATTGTTATGCTTATTACTATTATTATTAGCACTAAAACTATTATTATTATCCTTATTACTATTATTATTATCGCTATGACTGTTATTATTATACTTATTCTATTATTACTATCCCTATTACTCTTGCCTCTATCCTTATAACTATTATTATTATCCTCATTACTATTATTATTATCGCTATGACTGTTATTATTATCCTTATTCTATTATTACTATCCCTATTACTCTTGTCTTTATCCTTATAACTATTATTATTATCCTTATTACTATTATTATTATCGCTATAACTATTATTATTATCCTTATTACTATTATTATTATCGCAATGACTGTTATTATTATCCTTATTCTATTATTACTATCCCTATTACTCTTGTCTCTATCCTTATAATTATTATTATTTCCCTTATTACAATTATTATTATCGCTATAACTATTATTATTATCCTTATTACTATTATTATTATCGCTATAACTATTATTATTATCCTTATTACTATTATTATTATCGCAATGACTGTTATTATTATTCTTATTCTATTATTACTATCCCTATTACTCTTGTCTCTATCCTTATAACTATTATTATTATCCTCATTACTATTATTATTATCGCTATGACTGTTATTATTATCCTTATTCTATTATTACTATCCCTATTACTCTTGTCTTTACCCTTATGACTATTATTATTATCCTTATTACTATTATTATTATCGCTATAACTATTATTATTATCCTTATTACTATTATTATTATCGCAATGACTGTTATTATTATTCTTATTCTATTATTACTATCCCTATTACTCTTCTCTTTATCCTTATAACTATTATTATTATCCTTATTACTATTATTATTATCGCTATAACTATTATTATTATCCTTACTACTATTATTATTATCGCTATGACTGTTACTATTATCCTTATTCTATTATTACTATCCCTATTACTCTTCTCTTTATCCTTATAACTATTATTATTTCCCTTATTACTATTATTATTATCATTATAACTGTTATTATTATCCTTATTACTAGTATTATTATCTCTATAACTATTATTGTTATCCTCATTACTATTATTATTATCGCTATGACTGTTATTATTATCCTTATTCTATTATTACTATCCCTATTACTCTTGTCTCTATCCTTATAACTATTATTATTATGCTTATTACGATTATTGTTAGCACTATAACTATTATTATTATCCTTATTTCTATTATTATTATCGCTATGACTGTTATTATTATACTTATTCTATTATTACTATCCCTATTACTCTTGTCTTTATCCTTATAACTATTATTGTTATGCTTATTACTATTATTATTAGCACTAAAACTATTATTATTATCCTTATTACTATTATTATTATCGCTATGACTGTTATTATTATACTTATTCTTTTATTACTATCCCTATTACTCTTGTCTCAATCCTTATAACTATTATTATTATCCTCATTACTATTATTATTATCGCTATGACTGTTATTATTATCCTTATTCTATTATTACTATCCCTATTACTCTTGTCTTTATCCTTATAACTATTATTATTTCCCTTATTACTATTATTATTATCGTTATAACTGTTATTATTATCCTTATTACTAGTATTATTATCGCTATGACTGTTACTATTATACTTATTCTATTATTACTATCCCTATTACTCTTGTCTTTATCCTTATAACCATTATTGTTATGCTTATTACTATTATTATTAGCACTAAAACTATTATTATTATCCTTATTACTATTATTATTATCGCTATGACTGTTATTATTATACTTATTCTATTATTACTATCCCTATTACTCTTGTCTTTATCCTTATAACTATTATTATTTCCCTTATTACTATTATTATTATCATTATAACTGTTATTATTATCCTTATTACTAGTATTATTATCTCTATAACTATTATTGTTATCCTCATTACTATTATTATTATCGCTATGACTGTTATTATTATACTTATTCTATTATTACTATCCCTATTACTCTTGTCTTTATCCTTATAACCATTATTGTTATGCTTATTACTATTATTATTAGCACTAAAACTATTATTATTATCCTTATTACTATTATTATTATCGCTATGACTGTTATTATTATACTTATTCTATTATTACTATCCCTATTACTCTTGTCTCTATCCTTATAACTATTATTATTATCCTCATTACTATTATTATTATCGCTATGACTGTTATTATTATCCTTATTCTATTATTACTATCCATATTACTCTTGTCTTCATCCTTATAACTATTATTATTATCCTTATTACTATTATTATTATCGCAATAACTATTATTATTTTCCTTATTACTATTATTATTATCGCAATGACTGTTATTATTATCCTTATTCTATTATTACTATCCCTATTACTCTTCTCTTTATCCTTATAACTATTATTATTATCCTTATTACTATTATTATTATCGCTATAACTATTATTATTATCCTTACTACTATTATTATTATCGCTATGACTGTTATTATTATCCTTATTCTATTATTACTATCCCCATTACTCTTCTCTTTATCCTTATAACTATTATTATTATCCTTATAACTATTATTATTATCCTTATTACTATTATTATTATCGCTATGACTGTTATTATTATACTTATTCTATTATTACTATCCCTATTACTCTTCTCTTTATCCTTATAACTATTATTATTATCCTTATTACTATTATTATTATCGCTATAACTATTATTATTATCCTTACTACTATTATTATTATCGCTATGACTGTTATTATTATCCTTATTCTATTATTACTATCCCTATTACTCTTCTCTTTACCCTTATAACTATTATTATTATCCTTATTACTATTATTATTATCGCTATGACTGTTATTATTATACTTATTCTATTATTACTATCCCTATTACTCTTGTCTTTATCCTTATAACTATTATTATTTCCCTTATAACTATTATTATTTCCCTTATTACTATTATTATTATCATTATAACTGTTATTATTATCCTTATTACTAGTATTATTATCTCTATAACTATTATTGTTATCCTCGTTACTATTATTATTATCGCTATGACTGTTATTATTATCCTTATTCTATTATTACTATCCCTATTACTCTTGTCTCAATCCTTATAATTATTATTATTTCCCTTATTACAATTATTATTCGCACTATAACTATTATTATTATCCTTATTACTATTATTATTATTGCTATAACTGTTATTATTATCCTTATTACTATTATTAATAGCACTATAGCTATTATTATTATTATCGCTATGCCTGTTATTATTATGCTTATTCTACTATTACTATCCCTATTACTCTTGTCTCTATTCTTATAACTATTATTATTATGCTTATTACTATTATTATTATCGCTATAACTATTATTATTATCCTTATTACTATTATTATTATCGCTATGACTGTTATTATTATCCTTATTCTATTATTACTATCCCTATTACTCTTGTCTTTATCCTTATAACTATTATTATTTCCCTTATTGCTATTATTATTTCCCTTATTACTATTATTATTATACTTATTCTATTATTACTATCCCTATTACTCTTGTCTTTATCCTTATAACTATTATTATTATCCTTATTACTATTATTATTATTCGCACTATAACTATTATTATTATCCTTATTACTATTATTATTATTGCTATAACTGTTATTATTATCCTTATTACTATTATTAATAGCACTATAGCTATTATTATTATTATCGCTATGACTGTTATTATTATGCTTATTCTACTATTACTATCCCTATTACTCTTGTCTCTATTCTTATAACTATTATTATTATGCTTATTACTATTATTATTATCGCTATAACTATTATTATTATCCTTACTACTATTATTATTATCGCTATGACTGTTATTATTTTCCTTATTCTATTATTACTATCCCTATTACTCTTCTCTTTATCCTTATAACTATTATTATTATCCTTATAACTATTATTATTATCCTTATAACTATTATTATTATCCTTATTACTATTATTATTATCGCTATGACTGTTATTATTATACTTATTCTATTATTACTATCCCTATTACTCTTGTCTTTATCCTTATAACTATTATTATTTCCCTTATAACTATTATTATTTCCCTTATTACTATTATTATTATCATTATAACTGTTATTATTATCGTTATTACTAGTATTATTATCTCTATAACTATTATTGTTATCCTCGTTACTATTATTATTATCGCTATGACTGTTATTATTATCCTTATTCTATTATTACTATCCCTATTACTCTTGTCTCAATCCTTATAATTATTATTATTTCCCTTATTACAATTATTATTATCGCTATAACTATTATTGTTATCCTTATTACTATTATTAAACGCACTATAACTATTATTATTATCCTTATTACTATTATTATTATTGCTATAACTGTTATTATTATCCTTATTACTATTATTAATAGCACTATAGCTATTATTATTATTATCGCTATGCCTGTTATTATTATGCTTATTCTACTATTACTATCCCTATTACTCTTGTCTCTATTCTTATAACTATTATTATTATGCTTATTACTATTATTATTATCGCTATAACTATTATTATTATCCTTACTACTATTATTATTACCACTATAACTATTATTATTATCCTTATTTCTATTAATATTATCGCAATGACTGTTATTATTATACTTCTTCCATTATTACTATCCCTATTACTCTTGTCTTTATCCTGATATTTATTATTATTTCCCTTATTACTATTATTATTATCGCTATGACTGTTATTATTATACTTATTCTATTATTACTATCCCTATTACTCTTGTCTTTATCCTTATAACTATTATTGTTATGCTTATTACTATTATTATTAGCACTAAAACTATTCTTATTATCCTTATTACTATTATTATTATCGCTATGACTGTTATTATTATACTTATTCTATTATTACTATCCCTATTACTCTTGTCTCTATCCTTATAACTATTATTATTATCCTCATTACTATTATTATTATCGCTATGACTGTTATTATTATCCTTATTCTATTATTACTATCCCTATTACTTTTGTCTTTATCCTTATAACTATTATTATTATCCTTATTACTATTATTATTATCGCTATAACTATTATTATTATCCTTATTACTATTATTATTATCGCTATGACTGTTATTATTATACTTATTCTATTATTACTATCCCTATTACTCTTGTCTTTATCCTTATAACTATTATTATTTCCCTTATTACTATTATTATTATCATTATAACTGTTATTATTATCCTTATTACTAGTATTATTATCTCTATAACTATTATTGTTATCCTCATTACTATTATTATTATCGCTATAACTATTATTATTATCCTTATTACTATTATTATTATCGCTATGACTGTTATTATTATCCTTATTCTATTATTACTATCCCTATTACTCTTGTCTTTATCCTTATAACTATTATTATTTCCCTTATTGCTATTATTATTTCCCTTATTACTATTATTATTATACTTATTCTATTATTACTATCCCTATTACTCTTGTCTTTATCCTTATAACTATTATTATTATCCTTATTACTATTATTATTATTCGCACTATAACTATTATTATTATCCTTATTACTATTATTATTATTGCTATAACTGTTATTATTATCCTTATTACTATTATTAATAGCACTATAGCTATTATTATTATTATCGCTATGACTGTTATTATTATGCTTATTCTACTATTACTATCCCTATTACTCTTGTCTCTATTCTTATAACTATTATTATTATGCTTATTACTATTATTATTATCGCTATAACTATTATTATTATCCTTACTACTATTATTATTATCGCTATGACTGTTATTATTATCCTTATTACTATTATTAATAGCACTATAGCTATTATTATTATTATCGCTATGCCTGTTATTATTATGCTTATTCTACTATTACTATCCCTATTACTCTTGTCTCTATTCTTATAACTATTATTATTATGCTTATTACTATTATTATTATCGCTATAACTATTATTATTATCCTTACTACTATTATTATTACCACTATAACTATTATTATTATCCTTATTTCTATTAATATTATCGCAATGACTGTTATTATTATACTTCTTCCATTATTACTATCCCTATTACTCTTGTCTTTATCCTGATATTTATTATTATTTCCCTTATTACTATTATTATTATCGCTATGACTGTTATTATTATACTTATTCTATTATTACTATCCCTATTACTCTTGTCTTTATCCTTATAACTATTATTGTTATGCTTATTACTATTATTATTAGCACTAAAACTATTCTTATTATCCTTATTACTATTATTATTATCGCTATGACTGTTATTATTATACTTATTCTATTATTACTATCCCTATTACTCTTGTCTCTATCCTTATAACTATTATTATTATCCTCATTACTATTATTATTATCGCTATGACTGTTATTATTATCCTTATTCTATTATTACTATCCCTATTACTCTTGTCTTTATCCTTATAACTATTATTATTATCCTTATTACTATTATTATTATCGCTATAACTATTATTATTATCCTTATTACTATTATTATTATCGCTATGACTGTTATTATTATACTTATTCTATTATTACTATCCCTATTACTCTTGTCTTTATCCTTATAACTATTATTATTTCCCTTATTACTATTATTATTATCATTATAACTGTTATTATTATCCTTATTACTAGTATTATTATCTCTATAACTATTATTGTTATCCTCATTACTATTATTATTATCGCTATGACTGTTATTATTATCCTTATTCTATTATTACTATCCCTATTACTCTTGTCTCTATCCTTATAACTATTATTATTATGCTTATTACTATTATTGTTAGCACTATAACTATTATTATTATCCTTATTTCTATTATTATTATCGCTATGACTGTTATTATTATACTTATTCTATTATTACTATCCCTATAACTCTTGTCTTTATCCTTATAACTATTATTGTTATGCTTATTACTATTACTATTAGCACTAAAACTATTATTATTATCCTTATTACTATTATTATTATCGCTATGACTGTTATTATTATACTTATTCTATTATTACTATCCCTATTACTCTTGTCTCTATCCTTATAACTATTATTATTATCCTCATTACTATTATTATTATCGCTATGACTGTTATTATTATCCTTATTCTATTATTACTATCCCTATTACTCTTGTCTTTATCCTTATAACTATTATTATTTCCCATATTACTATTATTATTATCATTATAACTGTTATTATTATCCTTATTACTAGTATTATTATCGCTATGACTGTTATTATTATACTTATTCTATTATTACTATCCCTATTACTCTTGTCTTTATCCTTATAACCATTATTGTTATGCTTATTACTATTACTATTAGCACTAAAACTATTATTATTATCCTTATTACTATTATTATTATCGCTATGACTGTCATTATTATCTTATTCTATTATTACTATCCCTATTACTCTTGTCTTTATCCTTATAACTATTATTATTATCCTTATTACTATTATTATTATCGCAATAACTATTATTATTATCCTTATTACTATTATTATTATCGCAATGACTGTTATTATTATCCTTATTCTATTATTACTATCCCTATTACTCTTCTCTTTATCCTTATAACTATTATTATTATCCTTATTACTATTATTATTATCGCTATAACTATTATTATTATCCTTACTACTATTATTATTATCGCTATGACTGTTATTATTATCGTTATTCTATTATTACTATCCCTATTACTCTTCTCTTTACCCTTATAACTATTATTATTATCCTTATTACTATTATTATTATCGCAATAACTATTATTATTATCCTTACTACTATTATTATTATCGCTATGACTGTTATTATTATCCTTATTCTATTATTACTATCCCTATTACTCTTCTCTTTATCCTTATAACTATTATTATTATCCTTATAACTATTATTATTATCCTTATTACTATTATTATTATCGCAATGACTGTTATTATTATCCTTATTCTATTATTACTATCCCTATTACTCTTGTCTCTATCCTTATAACTATTATTATTATGCTTATTACTATTATTGTTAGCACTATAACTATTATTATTATCCTTATTTCTATTATTATTATCGCTATGACTGTTATTATTATCCTTATTCTATTATTACTATCCCTATTACTCTTCTCTTTATCCTTAAAACTATTATAATTATCATTATAACTATTATTATTATCCTTACTACTATTATTATTATCGCAATGACTGTTATTATTATACTTCTCCTATTATTACTATTCCTATTACTCTTGTCTTTATCCTGATATTTATTATTATTTCCCTTATTACTATTATTATTATCGCTATGACTGTTATTATTATGCTTATTCTACTATTACTATCCCTATTACTCTTGTCTCTATTCTTATAACTATTATTATTATCCTTATTACTATTATTATTATCGCTATGACTGTTATTATTATACTTATTCTATTATTACTATCCCTATTACTCTTGTCTTTATCCTTATAACTATTATTATTTCCCTTATAACTATTATTATTTCCCTTATTACTATTATTATTATCATTATAACTGTTATTATTATCCTTATTACTAGTATTATTATCTCTATAACTATTATTGTTATCCTCGTTACTATTATTATTATCGCTATGACTGTTATTATTATCCTTATTCTATTATTACTATCCCTATTACTCTTGTCTCAATCCTTATAATTATTATTATTTCCCTTATTACAATTATTATTATCGCTATAACTATTATTGTTATCCTTATTACTATTATTATTCGCACTATAACTATTATTATTATCCTTATTACTATTATTATTATTGCTATAACTGTTATTATTATCCTTATTACTATTATTAATAGCACTATAGCTATTATTATTATTATCGCTATGCCTGTTATTATTATGCTTATTCTACTATTACTATCCCTATTACTCTTGTCTCTATTCTTATAACTATTATTATTATGCTTATTACTATTATTATTATCGCTATAACTATTATTATTATCCTTACTACTATTATTATTACCACTATAACTATTATTATTATCCTTATTTCTATTATTATTATCGCAATGACTGTTATTATTATACTTCTTCCATTATTACTATCCCTATTACTCTTGTCTTTATCCTGATATTTATTATTATTTCCCTTATTACTATTATTATTATCGCTATGACTGTTATTATTATACTTATTCTATTATTACTATCCCTATTACTCTTGTCTTTATCCTTATAACTATTATTGTTATGCTTATTACTATTATTATTAGCACTAAAACTATTCTTATTATCCTTATTACTATTATTATTATCGCTATGACTGTTATTATTATACTTATTCTATTATTACTATCCCTATTACTCTTGTCTCTATCCTTATAACTATTATTATTATCCTCATTACTATTATTATTATCGCTATGACTGTTATTATTATCCTTATTCTATTATTACTATCCCTATTACTCTTGTCTTTATCCTTATAACTATTATTATTATCCTTATTACTATTATTATTATCGCTATGACTGTTATTATTATACTTATTCTATTATTACTATCCCTATTACTCTTGTCTTTATCCTTATAACTATTATTATTTCCCTTATTACTATTATTATTATCATTATAACTGTTATTATTATCCTTATTACTAGTATTATTATCTCTATAACTATTATTGTTATCCTCATTACTATTATTATTATCGCTATGACTGTTATTATTATCCTTATTCTATTATTACTATCCCTATTACTCTTGTCTCTATCCTTATAACTATTATTATTATGCTTATTACTATTATTGTTAGCACTATAACTATTATTATTATCCTTATTTCTATTATTATTATCGCTATGACTGTTATTATTATACTTATTCTATTATTACTATCCCTATAACTCTTGTCTTTATCCTTATAACTATTATTGTTATGCTTATTACTATTACTATTAGCACTAAAACTATTATTATTATCCTTATTACTATTATTATTATCGCTATGACTGTTATTATTATACTTATTCTATTATTACTATCCCTATTACTCTTGTCTCTATCCTTATAACTATTATTATTATCCTCATTACTATTATTATTATCGCTATGACTGTTATTATTATCCTTATTCTATTATTACTATCCCTATTACTCTTGTCTTTATCCTTATAACTATTATTATTTCCCTTATTACTATTATTATTATCATTATAACTGTTATTATTATCCTTATTACTAGTATTATTATCGCTATGACTGTAATTATTATACTTATTCTATTATTACTATCCCTATTACTCTTGTCTTTATCCTTATAACCATTATTGTTATGCTTATTACTATTATTATTAGCACTAAAACTATTATTATTATCCTTATTCTATTATTACTATCCCTATTACTCTTCTCTTTATCCTTATAACTATTATTATTATCCTTATTACTATTATTATTATCGCTATAACTATTATTATTATCCTTACTACTATTATTATTATCGCTATGACTGTTATTATTATCGTTATTCTATTATTACTATCCCTATTACTCTTCTCTTTACCCTTATAACTATTATTATTATCCTTATTACTATTATTATTATCGCTATGACTGTTATTATTATACTTATTCTATTATTACTATCCCTATTACTCTTGTCTTTATCCTTATAACTATTATTATTTCCCTTATAACTATTATTATTTCCCTTATTACTATTATTATTATCATTATAACTGTTATTATTATCCTTATTACTAGTATTATTATCTCTATAACTATTATTGTTATCCTTATTACAATTATTATTATCGCTATGACTGTTATTATTATCCTTATTCTATTATTACTATCCCTATTACTCTTGTCTTTATCCTTATAACTATTATTATTTCCCTTATTGCTATTATTATTTCCCTTATTACTATTATTATTATACTTATTCTATTATTACTATCCCTATTACTCTTGTCTTTATCCTTATAACTATTATTATTATGCTTATTACTATTATTGTTAGCACTATAACTATTATTATTATCCTTATTTCTATTATTATTATCGCTATGACTGTTATTATTATCCTTATTCTATTATTACTATCCCTATTACTCTTCTCTTTATCCTTAAAACTATTATAATTATCATTATAACTATTATTATTATCCTTACTACTATTATTATTATCGCAATGACTGTTATTATTATACTTATTCTATTATTACTATCCCTATTACTCCTGTCTCTATCCTTATAACTATTATTATTATTATGCTTATTACTATTATTATTCGCACTATAACTATTATTATTATCCTTATTACTATTATTATTATCGCTATAACTATTATTATTATCCTTACTACTATTATTATTATCGCTATGACTGTTATTATTATCCTTATTCTATTATTACTATCCCTATTACTCTTCTCTTTATCCTTAAAACTATTATTATTATCCTTATAACTATTAATATTATCCTTATTACTATTATTATTACCGCTATGACTGTTATTATTATACTTATTCTATTATTACTATCCCTATTACTCTTGTCTTTATCCTGATAATTATTATTATTTCCCTTATTACAATTTTTATTATCGCTATAACTATTATTATTATCCTTATTACTATTATTATTCGCACTATAACTATTATTATTATCCTTAATACTATTATTATTATTGCTATAACTGTTATTATTATCCTTTTTTACTATTATTATTAGCACTATAGCTATTATTATTATTGTCGCTATGACAGTTATTATTATCCTTATTCTATTATTACTATCCCTATTACTCCTGTCTCTATCCTTATAACTATTATTATTATTATGCTTATTACTATTATTATTATCGCTATAACTATTATTATTATCCTTATTACTATTATTACTAGTACTATAACTATTATTATTATCCTTATTACTATTATTATTATCGCTATGACTGTTATTATTATGCTTATTCTACTATTACTATCCCTATTACTCTTGTCTCTATTCTTATAACTATTATTATTATGCTTATTACTATTATTATTATCGCTATAACTATTATTATTATCCTTACTACTATTATTATTATCGCAATGACTGTTATTATTATACTTCTCCTATTATTACTATTCCTATTACTCTTGTCTTTATCCTGATATTTATTATTATTTCCCTCATTACTATTATTATTATCGCTATAACTGTTATTATTATCATTATTACTAGTATTATTAGCACTATAACTATTATGTGTATCCTTATTACTATTATTATTCGCACTATAGCTATTATTATTATCCTTATTACTATTATTATTATCGCTATGACTGTTATTATTATCCTTATTCTTTTATTACTATCCCTATTACTCTTGCCTTTATCCTTATAACTATTATTATTTCCCTTATTACTATTATTATTATCATTATAACTGTTATTATTATCCTTATTACTAGTATTATTATCTCTATAACTATTATTGTTATCCTCATTACTATTATTATTATCGCTATGACTGTTATTATTATCCTCATTCTATTATTACTATCCCTAATACTCTTCTCTTTATCCTTATAACTATTATTATTATCCTTATAACTATTATTATTATCCTTATTACTAGTATTATTATCTCTATAACTATTATTGTTATTCTCATTACTATTATTATTATCGCTATGACTGTTATTATTATCCTTATTCTATTATTACTATCCCTATTACTCTTGTCTTTATCCTTATAACTATTATTATTATCCTTATTACTATTATTATTATCGCTATAACTATTATTATTATCCTTATTACTATTATTATTATCGCAATGACTGTTATTATTATCCTTATTCTATTATTACTATCCCTATTACTCTTCTCTTTATCCTTATAACTATTATTATTATCCTTATAACTATTATTATTACCCTTATTACTATTGTTATTATCGCTATAACTATTATTATTATCGCTATGACTGTTATTATTATACTTATTCTATTATTACTATCCCTATTACTCTTGTCTTTATCCTGATAATTATTATTATTTCCCTTATTACAATTATTATTATCGCTATAACTATTATTATTATCCTTATTTTTATTATTATTCGCACTATAACTATTATGATTATCCTTAATACTATTATTATTATTGCTATAACTGTTTTTATTATCCTTATTACTATTATTATTAGCACTATAGCTATTATTATTATTATCGCTATGACTGTTATTATTATCCTTATTCTATTATTACTATCCCTATTACTCTTGTCTTTATCCTTGTAACTATTATTGTTATGCTTATTACTATTATTATTAGCACTAAAACTATTATTATTATCCTTATTACTATTATTATTATCGCTATTACTGTTATTATTATACTTGTTTTATTATTACTATCCCTATTACTCTTGTCTCATTCCTTATAACTATTATTATTATCCTCATTACTATTATTATTATCGCTATGACTGTTATTATTATTCTTATTCTATTATTACTATCCCTATTACTCTTGTCTTTATCCTTATAACTATTATTATTATCCTTATAACTATTATTATTATCCTTATTACTATTATTATTATCGCTATAACTATTATTATTATCCTTACTACTATTATTATTATCGCTATGACTGTTATTATTATCCTTATTCTATTATTACTATCCCAATTACTCTTCTCTTTATCCTTAAAACTATTATTATTATCCTTATAACTATTAATATTATCCTTATTACTATTATTACTACCGCTATGACTGTTATTATTATACTTATTCTATTATTACTATCCCTATTACTCTTGTCTTTATCCTGATAATTATTATTATTTCCCTTATTACAATTTTTATTATCGCTATAACTATTATTATTATCCTTATTACTATTATTATTCGCACTATAACTATTATTATTATCCTTAATACTATTATTATTATTGCTATAACTGTTATTATTATCCTTATTACTATTATTATTAGCACTATAGCTATTATTATTATTGTCGCTATGACTGTTATTATTATACTTATTCTATTATTACTATCCCTATTACTCTTGTCTTTATCCTGATAATTATTATTATTTCCCTTATTACAATTTTTATTATCGCTATAACTATTATTATTATCCTTATTACTATTATTATTCGCACTATAACTATTATTATTATCCTTAATACTATTATTATTATTGCTATAACTGTTATTATTATCCTTATTACTATTATTATTAGCACTATAGCTATTATTATTATTGTCGCTATGACTGTTATTATTATCCTTATTCTATTATTACTATCCCTATTACTCCTGTCTCTATCCTTATAACAATTATTATTATTATGCTTATTACTATTATTATTCGCACTATAACTATTATTATTATCCTTATTACTATTATTATTATCGCTATAACTATTATTATTATCCTTATTACTATTATTACTAGTACTATAACTATTATTATTATCCTTATTACTATTATTATTATCGCTATGACTGTTATTATTATGCTTATTCTACTATTACTATCCCTATTACTCTTGTCTCTATTCTTATAACTATTATTATTATGCTTATTACTATTATTATTATCGCTATAACTATTATTATTATCCTGACTACTATTATTATTATCGCAATGACTGTTATTATTATACTTCTCCTATTATTACTATTCCTATTACTCTCGTCTTTATCCTGATATTTATTATTATTTCCCTCATTACTATTATTATTATCGCTATAACTGTTATTATTATCATTATTACTAGTATTATTAGCACTATAACTATTATGTGTATCCTTATTACTATTATTATTCGCACTATAACTATTATTATTATCCTTATTACTATTATTATTATCGCTATGACTGTTATTATTATACTTATTCTATTATTACTATCCCTATTATTCCTGTCTTTACCCTTATAACTATTATTGTTATGCTTATTACTATTATTATTAGCACTAAAACTATTATTATTATCCTTATTACTATTATTATTATCGCTATTACTGTTATTATTATACTTATTCTATTATTACTATGCCTATTACTCTTGTCTCTATCCTTATAACTATTATTATTATCCTCATTACTATTATTATTATCGCTATGACTGTTATTATTATCCTTATTCTATTATTACTATCCCTATTACTCTTGTCTTTATCCTCATAACTATTATTATTATCCTTATTACTATTATTATTATCGCTATAACTATTATTATTATACTCATTACTATTATTATTATCGCAATGACTGTTATTATTATCCTTATTCTATTATTACTATCCCTATTACTCTTCTCTTTATCCTTATAACTATTATTATTATCCTTATAACTATTATTATTATCCTTATTACTATTATTATTATCGCTATGACTGTTATTATTATACTTATTCTATTATTACTATCCCAATTACTTTTGTCTTTATCCTTATAACTATTATTATTATGCTTATTACTATTATTATTATCGCTATTACTCTTGTCTTTATCCTTATAACTATTATTATTATCCTCATAACTATTATTATTATCCTTATTACTATTATTATTATCGCTATAACTATTATTATTATCCTTATTACTATTATTACTAGTACTATAACTATTATTATTATCCTTATTACTATTATTATTATCGCTATGACTGTTGTTATTATGCTTATTCTACTATTACTATCCCTATTACTCTTGTCTCTATTCTTATAACTATTATTATTATGCTTATTACTATTATTATTATCGGTATAACTATTATTATTATCCTTACTACTATTATTATTATCGCAATGACTGTTATTATTATACTTATTCTATTATTACTATCCCTATTACTTCTGTCTCTATCCTTATAACTATTATTATTATTATGCTTACTACTATTATTATTCGCACTATAACTATTATTATTATCCTTATTACTATTATTATTATCCTTACTACTATTATTATTATCGCTATGACTGTTATTATTATCCTTATTCTATTATTACTATCCCTATTACTCTTGTCTCTATCCTTATAACTATTATTATTATTATGCTTATTACTATTATTATTCGCACTATAACTATTATTATTATCCTTATTACTATTATTATTATCGCTATAACTATTATTATTATCCTTATTACTATTATTACTAGTACTATAACTATTATTATTATCCTTATTACTATTATTATTATCGCTATGACTGTTATTATTATGCTTATTCTACTATTACTATCCCTATTACTCTTGTCTCTATTCTTATAACTATTATTATTATGCTTATTACTATTATTATTATCGCTATAACTATTATTATTATCCTTACTACTATTATTATTATCGCAATGACTGTTATTATTATACTTATTCTATTATTACTATCCCTATTACTCTTGTCTCTATCCTTATAACTATTATTATTATCCTCATTACTATTATTATTATCGCTATGACTGTTATTATTATCCTTATTCTATTATTATTATCGCAATGACTGTTATTATTATCCTTATTCTATTATTACTATCCCTATTACTCTTCTCTTTATCCTTATAACTATTATTATTATCCTTATAACTATTATTATTATCCTTATAACTATTATTATTACCCTTATTACTATTGTTATTATCGCTATAACTATTATTATTATCGCTATGACTGTTATTATTATACTTATTCTATTATTACTATCCCTATTACTCTTGTCTTTATCCTGATAATTATTATTATTTCCCTTATTACAATTATTATTATCGCTATAACTATTATTATTATCCTTATTTTTATTATTATTCGCACTATAACTATTATGATTATCCTTAATACTATTATTATTATTGCTATAACTGTTTTTATTATCCTTATTACTATTATTATTAGCACTATAGCTATTATTATTATTATCGCTATGACTGTTATTATTATCCTTATTCTATTATTACTATCCCTATTACTCTTGTCTTTATCCTTGTAACTATTATTGTTATGCTTATTACTATTATTATTAGCACTAAAACTATTATTATTATCCTTATTACTATTATTATTATCGCTATTACTGTTATTATTATACTTGTTTTATTATTACTATCCCTATTACTCTTGTCTCATTCCTTATAACTATTATTATTATCCTCATTACTATTATTATTATCGCTATGACTGTTATTATTATTCTTATTCTATTATTACTATCCCTATTACTCTTGTCTTTATCCTTATAACTATTATTATTATCCTTATAACTATTATTATTATCCTTATTACTATTATTATTATCGCTATAACTATTATTATTATCCTTACTACTATTATTATTATCGCTATGACTGTTATTATTATCCTTATTCTATTATTACTATCCCAATTACTCTTCTCTTTATCCTTAAAACTATTATTATTATCCTTATAACTATTAATATTATCCTTATTACTATTATTATTACCGCTATGACTGTTATTATTATACTTATTCTATTATTACTATCCCTATTACTCTTGTCTTTATCCTGATAATTATTATTATTTCCCTTATTACAATTTTTATTATCGCTATAACTATTATTATTATCCTTATTACTATTATTATTCGCACTATAACTATTATTATTATCCTTAATACTATTATTATTATTGTTATAACTGTTATTATTATCCTTATTACTATTATTATTAGCACTATAGCTATTATTATTATTGTCGCTATGACTGTTATTATTATCCTTATTCTATTATTACTATCCCTATTACTCCTGTCTCTATCCTTATAACAATTATTATTATTATGCTTATTACTATTATTATTCGCACTATAACTATTATTATTATCCTTATTACTATTATTATTATCGCTATAACTATTATTATTATCCTTATTACTATTATTACTAGTACTATAACTATTATTATTATCCTTATTACTATTATTATTATCGCTATGACTGTTATTATTATGCTTATTCTACTATTACTATCCCTATTACTCTTGTCTCTATTCTTATAACTATTATTATTATGCTTATTACTATTATTATTATCGCTATAACTATTATTATTATCCTGACTACTATTATTATTATCGCAATGACTGTTATTATTATACTTCTCCTATTATTACTATTCCTATTACTCTCGTCTTTATCCTGATATTTATTATTATTTCCCTCATTACTATTATTATTATCGCTATAACTGTTATTATTATCATTATTACTAGTATTATTAGCACTATAACTATTATGTGTATCCTTATTACTATTATTATTCGCACTATAACTATTATTATTATCCTTATTACTATTATTATTATCGCTATGACTGTTATTATTATACTTATTCTATTATTACTATCCCTATTATTCCTGTCTTTACCCTTATAACTATTATTGTTATGCTTATTACTATTATTATTAGCACTAAAACTATTATTATTATCCTTATTACTATTATTATTATCGCTATTACTGTTATTATTATACTTATTCTATTATTACTATGCCTATTACTCTTGTCTCTATCCTTATAACTATTATTATTATCCTCATTACTATTATTATTATCGCTATGACTGTTATTATTATCCTTATTCTATTATTACTATCCCTATTACTCTTGTCTTTATCCTCATAACTATTATTATTATCCTTATTACTATTATTATTATCGCTATAACTATTATTATTATACTCATTACTATTATTATTATCGCAATGACTGTTATTATTATCCTTATTCTATTATTACTATCCCTATTACTCTTCTCTTTATCCTTATAACTATTATTATTATCCTTATAACTATTATTATTATCCTTATTACTATTATTATTATCGCTATGACTGTTATTATTATACTTATTCTATTATTACTATCCCAATTACTTTTGTCTTTATCCTTATAACTATTATTATTATGCTTATTACTATTATTATTATCGCTATTACTCTTGTCTTTATCCTTATAACTATTATTATTATCCTCATAACTATTATTATTATCCTTATTACTATTATTATTATCGCTATAACTATTATTATTATCCTTATTACTATTATTACTAGTACTATAACTATTATTATTATCCTTATTACTATTATTATTATCGCTATGACTGTTGTTATTATGCTTATTCTACTATTACTATCCCTATTACTCTTGTCTCTATTCTTATAACTATTATTATTATGCTTATTACTATTATTATTATCGGTATAACTATTATTATTATCCTTACTACTATTATTATTATCGCAATGACTGTTATTATTATACTTATTCTATTATTACTATCCCTATTACTTCTGTCTCTATCCTTATAACTATTATTATTATTATGCTTACTACTATTATTATTCGCACTATAACTATTATTATTATCCTTATTACTATTATTATTATCCTTACTACTATTATTATTATCGCTATGACTGTTATTATTATCCTTATTCTATTATTACTATCCCTATTACTCTTGTCTCTATCCTTATAACTATTATTATTATTATGCTTATTACTATTATTATTCGCACTATAACTATTATTATTATCCTTATTACTATTATTATTATCGCTATAACTATTATTATTATCCTTATTACTATTATTACTAGTACTATAACTATTATTATTATCCTTATTACTATTATTATTATCGCTATGACTGTTATTTTTATGCTTATTCTACTATTACTATCCCTATTACTCTTGTCTCTATTCTTATAACTATTATTATTATGCTTATTACTATTATTATTATCGCTATAACTATTATTATTATCCTTACTACTATTATTATTATCGCAATGACTGTTATTATTATACTTATTCTATTATTACTATCCCTATTACTCTTGTCTCTATCCTTATAACTATTATTATTATCCTCATTACTATTATTATTATCGCTATGACTGTTATTATTATCCTTATTCTATTATTATTATCGCAATGACTGTTATTATTATCCTTATTCTATTATTACTATCCCTATTACTCTTCTCTTTATCCTTATAACTATTATTGTTATGCTTATTACTATTATTATTATCGCTATAACTATTATTATTATACTTATTACTATTATTATTATCGCAATGACTGTTATTATTATCCTTATTCTATTATTACTATCCCTATTACTCTTCTCTTTATCCTTATAACTATTATTATTATCCTTATAACTATTATTATTATCCTTATTACTATTATTATTATCGCTATGACTGTTATTATTATACTTATTCTATTATTACTATACCTATTACTCTTGTCTCTATCCTTATAACTATTATTATTATCCTCATTACTATTATTATTATCGCTATGACTGTTATTATTATCCTTATTCTATTATTACTATCCCTATTACTCTTGTCTTTATCCTCATAACTATTATTATTATCCTTATTACTATTATTATTATCGCTATAACTATTATTATTATACTTATTACTATTATTATTATCGCAATGACTGTTATTATTATCCTTATTCTATTATTACTATCCCTATTACTCTTCTCTTTATCCTTATAACTATTATTATTATCCTTATAACTATTATTATTATCCTTATTACTATTATTATTATCGCTATGACTGTTATTATTATACTTATTCTATTATTACTATCCCAATTACTCTTGTCTTTATCCTTATAACTATTATTATTTCCCTTATTACTATTATTATTATCATTATAACTGTTATTATTATCCTTATTACTAGTATTACTAACTCTATAACTATTATTGTTATCCTCATTACTATTATTATTATCGCTATGACTGTTATTATTATCCTTATTCTATTATTACTATCCCTATTACTCTTGTCTCTATCCTTATAACTATTATTATTATGCTTATTACTATTATTTTTAGCACTAAAACTATTATTATTATCCTTATTTCTATTATTATTATCGCTATGACTGTTATTATTATACTTATTCTATTATTACTATCCCTATTACTCTTGTCTCTATCCTTATAACTATTATAATTATCCTTACTACTATTATTATTATCGCTATGACTGTTATTATTATCCTTATTCTATTATTACTATCCCTATTACTCTTCGCTTTATCCTTATAACTATTATTGTTATCCTTATAACTATTATTATTATCCGTATTACTATTATTATTATCGCTATGACTGTTATTATTATACTTATTCTATTATTACTATCCCTATTACTCTTGTCTTTATCCTGATAATTATTATTATTTCCCTTATTAAAATTATTATTATGGCTATAACTATTATTATTATCCTTATTACTATTATTATTCGCACTATAACTATTATTATTATCCTTATTACTATTATTATTATTGCTATAACTGTTATTATTATCCTTATTACTATTATTATTAGCACTATAGCTATTATTATTATTATCGCTATGACTGTTATTATTATCCTTATTCTATTATTACTATCCCTATTACTCTTGTCTCTATCCTTATAACTATTATTATTATCCTCATTACTATTATTATTATCGCTTTGACTGTTATTATTATCCTTATTCTATTATTACTATCCCTATTACTCTTCTCTTTATCCTTATAACTATTATTATTATCCTTATTACTATTATTATTATCGCTATAACTATTATTATTATCCTTACTACTATTATTATTATCGCTATGACTGTTATTATTATCCTTATTCTATTATTACTATCCCTATTACTCTTCTCTTTATCCTTATAACTATTATTATTATCCTTATTACTATTATTATTATCGCTATGACTGTTATTATTATACTTATTCTATTATTACTATCCCTATTACTCTTGTCTTTATCCTTATAACTATTATTATTTCCCTTATTACTATTATTATTATCATTATAACTGTTATTATTATCCTTATTACTAGTATTATTATCTCTATAACTATTATTGTTATCCTCATTACTATTATTATTATCGCTATGACTGTTATTATTATCATTATTCTATTATTACTATCCCTATTACTCTTGTCTTTATCCTTATAACTCTTATTGTTATGCTTATTACTATTATTATTAGCACTAAAACTATTATAATTATCCTTATTACTATTATTATTATCGCTATGACTGTTAATATTATACTTATTCTATTATTACTATCCCTATTACTCTTGTCTCTATCCTTATAACTATTATTATTATCCTTATTACTATTATTATTATCGCTATGACTGTTATTATTATACTTATTCTATTATTACTATCCCTATTACTCTTGTCTCTATCCTTATAACTATTATAATTATCCTTACTACTATTATTATTATCGCTATGACTGTTATTATTATCCTTATTCTATTATTACTATCCCTATTACTCTTCTCTTTATCCTTATAACTATTATTATTATCCTTATAACTATTATTATTATCCTTATTACTATTATTATTATCGCTATGACTGTTATTATTATACTTATTCTATTATTACTATCCCTATTACTCTTGTCTTTATCCTGATAATTATTATTATTTCCCTTATTACAATTATTATTATCGCTATAACTATTATTATTTCCCTTATTACTATTATTATTATCCTTATTACTATTATTGTTATCGATATGACTGTTATTATTATCCTTATTCTATTATTACTATCCCTATTACTCTTCTCTTTATCCTTATAACTATTATTGTTATGCTTATTACTATTATTATTATCGCTATAACTATTATTATTATACTTATTACTATTATTATTATCGCAATGACTGTTATTATTATCCTTATTCTATTATTACTATCCCTATTACTCTTATCTTTATCCTAATAACTATTATTATTATCCTTATTACTATTATTATTATCGCTATGACTGTTATTATTATACTTATTCTATTATTACTATACCTATTACTCTTGTCTCTATCCTTATAACTATTATTATTATCCTCATTACTATTATTATTATCGCTATGACTGTTATTATTATCCTTATTCTATTATTACTATCCCTATTACTCTTGTCTTTATCCTCATAACTATTATTATTATCCTTATTACTATTATTATTATCGCTATAACTATTATTATTATTACTATTATTATTATCGCAATGACTGTTATTATTATCCTTATTCTATTATTACTATCCCTATTACTCTTCTCTTTATCCTTATAACTATTATTATTATCCTTATAACTATTATTATTATCCTTATTACTATTATTATTATCGCTATGACTGTTATTATTATACTTATTCTATTATTACTATCCCAATTACTCTTGTCTTTATCCTTATAACTATTATTATTTCCCTTATTACTATTATTATTATCATTATAACTGTTATTATTATCCTTATTACTAGTATTACTAACTCTATAACTATTATTGTTATCCTCATTACTATTATTATTATCGCTATGACTGTTATTATTATCCTTATTCTATTATTACTATCCCTATTACTCTTGTCTCTATCCTTATAACTATTATTATTATGCTTATTGCTATTATTATTAGCACTAAAACTATTATTATTATCCTTATTTCTATTATTATTATCGTTATGACTGTTATTATTATACTTATTCTATTATTACTATCCCTATTACTCTTGTCTCTATCCTTATAACTATTATAATTATCCTTACTACTATTATGATTATCGCTATGACTGTTATTATTATCCTTATTCTATTATTACTATCCCTATTACTCTTGTCTTTATCCTTATAACTCTTATTGTTATGCTTATTACTATTATTATTAGCACTAAAACTATTATAATTATCCTTATTACTATTATTATTATCCTTATTACTATTATTGTTATCGATATGACTGTTATTATTATCCTTATTCTATTATTACTATCCCTATTACTCTTCTCTTTATCCTTATAACTATTATTGTTATGCTTATTACTATTATTATTATCGCTATAACTATTATTATTATACTTATTACTATTATTATTATCGCAATGACTGTTATTATTATCCTTATTCTATTATTACTATCCCTATTACTCTTGTCTCTATCCTTATAACTATTATTATTATCCTTATTACTATTATTATTATCGCTATGACTGTTATTATTATACTTATTCTATTATTACTATCCCTATTACTCTTGTCTCTATCCTTATAACTATTATAATTATCCTTACTACTATTATTATTATCGCTATGACTGTTATTATTATCCTTATTCTATTATTACTATCCCTATTACTCTTGTCTTTATCCTTATAACTCTTATTGTTATGCTTATTACTATTATTATTAGCACTAAAACTATTATAATTATCCTTATTACTATTATTATTATCCTTATTACTATTATTGTTATCGATATGACTGTTATTATTATCCTTATTCTATTATTACTATCCCTATTACTCTTCTCTTTATCCTTATAACTATTATTGTTATGCTTATTACTATTATTATTATCGCTATAACTATTATTATTATACTTATTACTATTATTATTATCGCTATGACTGTTATTATTATCCTTATTCTATTATTACTATCCCTATTACTCTTCTCTTTATCCTTATAACTATTATTATTATCCTTATAACTATTATTATTATCGTTATTACTATTATTATTATCGCTATGACTGTTATTATTATACTTATTCTATTATTACTATCCCTATTACTCTTGTCTTTATCCTGATAATTATTATTATTTCCCTTATTACAATTATTATTATCGCTATAACTATTATTATTATCCTTATTACTATTATTATTCGCACTATAACTATTATTATTATCCTTATTACTATTATTATTATTGCTATAACTGTTATTATTATCCTTATTACTATTATTATTAGCACTATAGCTATTATTATTATTATCGCTATGACTGTTATTATTATCCTTATTCTATTATTACTATCCCTATTACTCTTGTCTCTATCCTTATAACTATTATTATTATCCTTATAACTATTATTATTATCCTTATTACTATTATTATTATCGCTATGACTGTTATTATTATACTTATTCTATTATTACTATCCCTATTACTCTTGTCTTTATCCTGATAATTATTATTATTTCCCTTATTACAATTATTATTATCGCTATAACTATTATTATTATCCTTATTACTATTATTATTCGCACTATAACTATTATTATTATCCTTATTACTATTATTATTATTGCTATAACTGTTATTATTATCCTTATTACTATTATTATTAGCACTATAGCTATTATTATTATTATCGCTATGACTGTTATTATTATCCTTATTCTATTATTACTATCCCTATTACTCTTGTCTCTATCCTTATAACTATTATTATTATCCTCATTACTATTATTATTATCGCTTTGACTGTTATTATTATCCTTATTCTATTATTACTATCCCTATTACTCTTGTCTCTATTCTTATAACTATTATTATTATGCTTACTACTATTATTATTATCGCTATAACTATTATTATTTCCCTTATTACTATTATTATTATCCTTATTACTATTATTGTTATCGATATGACTGTTATTATTATCCTTATTCTATTATTACTATCCCTATTACTCTTGTCTTCATCCTGATAATTATTATTATTTCCCTTATTACAATTATTATTATCGCTATAACTATTATTATTATCCTTATTACTATTATTATTCGCACTATAACTATTATTATTATCCTTATTACTATTATTATTATTGCTATAACTGTTATTATTATCCTTATTACTATTATTATTAGCACTATAGCTATTATTATTATTATCGCTATGACTGTTATTATTATCCTTATTCTATTATTACTATCCCTATTACTCTTGTCTCTATCCTTATAACTATTATTATTATCCTCATTACTATTATTATTATCGCTTTGACTGTTATTATTATCCTTATTCTATTATTACTATCCCTATTACTCTTGTCTCTATTCTTATAACTATTATTATTATGCTTATTACTATTATTATTATCGCTATAACTATTATTATTTCCCTTATTACTATTATTATTATCCTCATTACTATTATTATTATCGCTATGACTGTTATTATTATCCTTATTCTATTATTACTATCCCTATTACTCTTGTCTTTATCCTCATAACTATTATTATTATCCTTATTACTATTATTATTATCGCTATAACTATTATTATTATACTTATTACTATTATTATTATCGCAATGACTGTTATTATTATCCTTATTCTATTATTACTATCCCTATTACTCTTCTCTTTATCCTTATAACTATTATTATTATCCTTATAACTATTATTATTATCCTTATTACTATTATTATTATCGCTATGACTGTTATTATTATACTTATTCTATTATTACTATCCCAATTACTCTTGTCTTTATCCTTATAACTATTATTATTTCCCTTATTACTATTATTATTATCATTATAACTGTTATTATTATCCTTATTACTAGTATTACTAACTCTATAACTATTATTGTTATCCTCATTACTATTATTATTATCGCTATGACTGTTATTATTATCCTTATTCTATTATTACTATCCCTATTACTCTTGTCTCTATCCTTATAACTATTATTATTATGCTTATTACTATTATTATTAGCACTAAAACTATTATTATTATCCTTATTTCTATTATTATTATCGCTATGACTGTTATTATTATACTTATTCTATTATTACTATCCCTATTACTCTTGTCTCTATCCTTATAACTATTATAATTATCCTTACTACTATTATTATTATCGCTATGACTGTTATTATTATCCTTATTCTATTATTACTATCCCTATTACTCTTGTCTTTATCCTTATAACTCTTATTGTTATGCTTATTACTATTATTATTAGCACTAAAACTATTATAATTATCCTTATTACTATTATTATTATCCTTATTACTATTATTGTTATCGATATGACTGTTATTATTATCCTTATTCTATTATTACTATCCCTATTACTCTTCTCTTTATCCTTATAACTATTATTGTTATGCTTATTACTATTATTATTATCGCTATGACTGTTATTATTATACTTATTCTATTATTACTATCCCTATTACTCTTGTCTCTATCCTTATAACTATTATAATTATCCTTACTACTATTATTATTATCGCTATGACTGTTATTATTATCCTTATTCTATTATTACTATCCCTATTACTCTTCTCTTTATCCTTATAACTATTATTATTATCCTTATAACTATTATTATTATCCTTATTACTATTATTATTATCGCTATGACTGTTATTATTATACTTATTCTATTATTACTATCCCTATTACTCTTGTCTTCATCCTGATAATTATTATTATTTCCCTTATTACAATTATTATTATCGCTATAACTATTATTATTATCCTTATTACTATTATTATTCGCACTATAACTATTATTATTATCCTTATTACTATTATTATTATTGCTATAACTGTTATTATTATCCTTATTACTATTATTATTAGCACTATAGCTATTATTATTATTATCGCTATGACTGTTATTATTATCCTTATTCTATTATTACTATCCCTATTACTCTTGTCTCTATCCTTATAACTATTATTATTATCCTCATTACTATTATTATTATCGCTTTGACTGTTATTATTATCCTTATTCTATTATTACTATCCCTATTACTCTTGTCTCTATTCTTATAACTATTATTATTATGCTTATTACTATTATTATTATCGCTATAACTATTATTATTTCCCTTATTACTATTATTATTATCCTCATTACTATTATTATTATCGCTATGACTGTTATTATTATCCTTATTCTATTATTACTATCCCTATTACTCTTGTCTTTATCCTCATAACTATTATTATTATCCTTATTACTATTATTATTATCGCTATAACTATTATTATTATACTTATTACTATTATTATTATCGCAATGACTGTTATTATTATCCTTATTCTATTATTACTATCCCTATTACTCTTCTCTTTATCCTTATAACTATTATTATTATCCTTATAACTATTATTATTATCCTTATTACTATTATTATTATCGCTATGACTGTTATTATTATACTTATTCTATTATTACTATCCCAATTACTCTTGTCTTTATCCTTATAACTATTATTATTTCCCTTATTACTATTATTATTATCATTATAACTGTTATTATTATCCTTATTACTAGTATTACTAACTCTATAACTATTATTGTTATCCTCATTACTATTATTATTATCGCTATGACTGTTATTATTATCCTTATTCTATTATTACTATCCCTATTACTCTTGTCTCTATCCTTATAACTATTATTATTATGCTTATTACTATTATTATTAGCACTAAAACTATTATTATTATCCTTATTTCTATTATTATTATCGCTATGACTGTTATTATTATACTTATTCTATTATTACTATCCCTATTACTCTTGTCTCTATCCTTATAACTATTATAATTATCCTTACTACTATTATTATTATCGCTATGACTGTTATTATTATCCTTATTCTATTATTACTATCCCTATTACTCTTGTCTTTATCCTTATAACTCTTATTGTTATGCTTATTACTATTATTATTAGCACTAAAACTATTATAATTATCCTTATTACTATTATTATTATCCTTATTACTATTATTGTTATCGATATGACTGTTATTATTATCCTTATTCTATTATTACTATCCCTATTACTCTTCTCTTTATCCTTATAACTATTATTGTTATGCTTATTACTATTATTATTATCGCTATAACTATTATTATTATACTTATTAGTATTATTACTATCGCTATGACTGTTATTATTATCCTTATTCTATTATTACTATCCCTATTACTCTTCGCTTTATCCTTATAACTATTATTGTTATCCTTATAACTATTATTATTATCCGTATTACTATTATTATTATCGCTATGACTGTTATTATTATACTTATTCTATTATTACTATCCCTATTACTCTTGTCTTTATCCTGATAATTATTATTATTTCCCTTATTAAAATTATTATTATGGCTATAACTATTATTATTATCCTTATTACTATTATTATTCGCACTATAACTATTATTATTATCCTTATTACTATTATTATTATTGCTATAACTGTTATTATTATCCTTATTACTATTATTATTAGCACTATAGCTATTATTATTATTATCGCTATGACTGTTATTATTATCCTTATTCTATTATTACTATCCCTATTACTCTTGTCTCTATCCTTATAACTATTATTATTATCCTCATTACTATTATTATTATCGCTTTGACTGTTATTATTATCCTTATTCTATTATTACTATCCCTATTACTCTTGTCTTTATCCTTATAACTATTATTATTATCCTTATTCTATTATTACTATCCCTATTACTCTTCTCTTTATCCTTATAACTATTATTATTATCCTTATTACTATTATTATTATCGCTATAACTATTATTATTATCCTTACTACTATTATTATTATCGCTATGACTGTTATTATTATCCTTATTCTATTATTACTATCCCTATTACTCTTCTCTTTATCCTTATAACTATTATTATTATCCTTATTACTATTATTATTATCGCTATGACTGTTATTATTATACTTATTCTATTATTACTATCCCTATTTCTCTTGTCTTTATCCTTATAACTATTATTATTTCCCTTATTACTATTATTATTATCATTATAACTGTTATTATTATCCTTATTACTAGTATTATTATCTCTATAACTATTATTGTTATCCTCATTACTATTATTATTATCGCTATGACTGTTATTATTATCATTATTCTATTATTACTATCCCTATTACTCTCGTCTTTATCCTTATAACTCTTATTGTTATGCTTATTACTATTATTATTAGCACTAAAACTATTATAATTATCCTTATTACTATTATTATTATCGCTATGACTGTTATTATTATACTTATTCTATTATTACTATCCCTATTACTCTTGTCTCTATCCTTATAACTATTATTATTATCCTTATTACTATTATTATTATCGCTATGACTGTTATTATTATACTTATTCTATTATTACTATCCCTATTACTCTTGTCTCTATCCTTATAACTATTATAATTATCCTTACTACTATTATTATTATCGCTATGACTGTTATTATTATCCTTATTCTATTATTACTATCCCTATTACTCTTCTCTTTATCCTTATAACTATTATTATTATCCTTATAACTATTATTATTATCCTTATTACTATTATTATTATCGCTATGACTGTTATTATTATACTTATTCTATTATTACTATCCCTATTACTCTTGTCTTTATCCTGATAATTATTATTATTTCCCTTATTACAATTATTATTATCGCTATAACTATTATTATTATCCTTATTACTATTATTATTCGCACTATAACTATTATTATTATCCTTATTACTATTATTATTATTGCTATAACTGTTATTATTATCCTTATTACTATTATTATTAGCACTATAGCTATTATTATTATTATCGCTATGACTGTTATTATTATCCTTATTCTATTATTACTATCCCTATTACTCTTCTCTTTATCCTTATAACTATTATTGTTATGCTTATTACTATTATTATTATCGCTATAACTATTATTATTATACTTATTACTATTATTATTATCGCAATGACTGTTATTATTATCCTTATTCTATTATTACTATCCCTATTACTCTTCTCTTTATCCTTATAACTATTATTATTATCCTTATAACTATTATTATTATCCTTATTACTATTATTATTATCGCTATGACTGTTATTATTATACTTATTCTATTATTACTATACCTATTACTCTTGTCTCTATCCTTATAACTATTATTATTATCCTCATTACTATTATTATTATCGCTATGACTGTTATTATTATCCTTATTCTATTATTACTATCCCTATTACTCTTGTCTTTATCCTCATAACTATTATTATTATCCTTATTACTATTATTATTATCGCTATAACTATTATTATTATTACTATTATTATTATCGCAATGACTGTTATTATTATCCTTATTCTATTATTACTATCCCTATTACTCTTCTCTTTATCCTTATAACTATTATTATTATCCTTATAACTATTATTATTATCCTTATTACTATTATTATTATCGCTATGACTGTTATTATTATACTTATTCTATTATTACTATCCCAATTACTCTTGTCTTTATCCTTATAACTATTATTATTTCCCTTATTACTATTATTATTATCATTATAACTGTTATTATTATCCTTATTACTAGTATTACTAACTCTATAACTATTATTGTTATCCTCATTACTATTATTATTATCGCTATGACTGTTATTATTATCCTTATTCTATTATTACTATCCCTATTACTCTTGTCTCTATCCTTATAACTATTATTATTATGCTTATTGCTATTATTATTAGCACTAAAACTATTATTATTATCCTTATTTCTATTATTATTATCGCTATGACTGTTATTATTATACTTATTCTATTATTACTATCCCTATTACTCTTGTCTCTATCCTTATAACTATTATAATTATCCTTACTACTATTATGATTATCGCTATGACTGTTATTATTATCCTTATTCTATTATTACTATCCCTATTACTCTTGTCTTTATCCTTATAACTCTTATTGTTATGCTTATTACTATTATTATTAGCACTAAAACTATTATAATTATCCTTATTACTATTATTATTATCCTTATTACTATTATTGTTATCGATATGACTGTTATTATTATCCTTATTCTATTATTACTATCCCTATTACTCTTCTCTTTATCCTTATAACTATTATTGTTATGCTTATTACTATTATTATTATCGCTATAACTATTATTATTATACTTATTACTATTATTATTATCGCAATGACTGTTATTATTATCCTTATTCTATTATTACTATCCCTATTACTCTTGTCTCTATCCTTATAACTATTATTATTATCCTTATTACTATTATTATTATCGCTATGACTGTTATTATTATACTTATTCTATTATTACTATCCCTATTACTCTTGTCTCTATCCTTATAACTATTATAATTATCCTTACTACTATTATTATTATCGCTATGACTGTTATTATTATCCTTATTCTATTATTACTATCCCTATTACTCTTCTCTTTATCCTTATAACTATTATTATTATCCTTATAACTATTATTATTATCCTTATTACTATTATTATTATCGCTATGACTGTTATTATTATACTTATTCTATTATTACTATCCCAATTACTCTTGTCTTTATCCTTATAACTATTATTATTTCCCTTATTACTATTATTATTATCATTATAACTGTTATTATTATCCTTATTACTAGTATTACTAACTCTATAACTATTATTGTTATCCTCATTACTATTATTATTATCGCTATGACTGTTATTATTATCCTTATTCTATTATTACTATCCCTATTACTCTTGTCTCTATCCTTATAACTCTTATTGTTATGCTTATTACTATTATTATTAGCACTAAAACTATTATAATTATCCTTATTACTATTATTATTATCCTTATTACTATTATTGTTATCGATATGACTGTTATTATTATCCTTATTCTATTATTACTATCCCTATTACTCTTCTCTTTATCCTTATAACTATTATTGTTATGCTTATTACTATTATTATTATCGCTATAACTATTATTATTATACTTATTACTATTATTATTATCGCTATGACTGTTATTATTATCCTTATTCTATTATTACTATCCCTATTACTCTTCTCTTTATCCTTATAACTATTATTATTATCCTTATAACTATTATTATTATCCTTATTACTATTATTATTATCGCTATGACTGTTATTATTATACTTATTCTATTATTACTATCCCTATTACTCTTGTCTTTATCCTGATAATTATTATTATTTCCCTTATTACAATTATTATTATCGCTATAACTATTATTATTATCCTTATTACTATTATTATTCGCACTATAACTATTATTATTATCCTTATTACTATTATTATTATTGCTATAACTGTTATTATTATCCTTATTACTATTATTATTAGCACTATAGCTATTATTATTATTATCGCTATGACTGTTATTATTATCCTTATTCTATTATTACTATCCCTATTACTCTTGTCTCTATCCTTATAACTATTATTATTATCCTTATAACTATTATTATTATCCTTATTACTATTATTATTATCGCTATGACTGTTATTATTATACTTATTCTATTATTACTATCCCTATTACTCTTGTCTTTATCCTGATAATTATTATTATTTCCCTTATTACAATTATTATTATCGCTATAACTATTATTATTATCCTTATTACTATTATTATTCGCACTATAACTATTATTATTATCCTTATTACTATTATTATTATTGCTATAACTGTTATTATTATCCTTATTACTATTATTATTAGCACTATAGCTATTATTATTATTATCGCTATGACTGTTATTATTATCCTTATTCTATTATTACTATCCCTATTACTCTTGTCTCTATCCTTATAACTATTATTATTATCCTCATTACTATTATTATTATCGCTTTGACTGTTATTATTATCCTTATTCTATTATTACTATCCCTATTACTCTTGTCTCTATTCTTATAACTATTATTATTATGCTTACTACTATTATTATTATCGCTATAACTATTATTATTTCCCTTATTACTATTATTATTATCCTTATTACTATTATTGTTATCGATATGACTGTTATTATTATCCTTATTCTATTATTACTATCCCTATTACTCTTCTCTTTATCCTTATAACTATTATTGTTATGCTTATTACTATTATTATTATCGCTATAACTATTATTATTATACTTATTACTATTATTATTATCGCAATGACTGTTATTATTATCCTTATTCTATTATTACTATCCCTATTACTCTTCTCTTTATCCTTATAACTATTATTATTATCCTTATAACTATTATTATTATCCTTATTACTATTATTATTATCGCTATAACTATTATTATTATACTTATTACTATTATTATTATCGCAATGACTGTTATTATTATCCTTATTCTATTATTACTATCCCTATTACTCTTCTCTTTATCCTTATAACTATTATTATTATCCTTATTACTATTATTATTATCGCTATGACTGTTATTATTATACTTATTCTATTATTACTATCCCTATTACTCTTGTCTTTATCCTTATAACTATTATTATTTCCCTTATTACTATTATTATTATCATTATAACTGTTATTATTATCCTTATTACTAGTATTATTATCTCTATAACTATTATTCTTATCCTCATTACTATTATTATTATCGCTATTACTGTTATTATTATACTTATTCTATTATTACTATCCCTATTACTCTTGTCTCTATCCTTATAACTATTATTATTATCCTTATTACTATTATTATTATCGCTATGACTGTTATTATTATACTTATTCTATTATTACTATCCCTATTACTCTTGTCTCTATCCTTATAACTATTATAATTATCCTTACTACTATTATTATTATCGCTATGACTGTTATTATTATCCTTATTCTATTATTACTATCCCTATTACTCTTCTCTTTATCCTTATAACTATTATTATTATCCTTATAACTATTATTATTATCCTTATTACTATTATTATTATCGCTATGACTGTTATTATTATACTTATTCTATTATTACTATCCCTATTACTCTTGTCTTCATCCTGATAATTATTATTATTTCCCTTATTACAATTATTATTATCGCTATAACTATTATTATTATCCTTATTACTATTATTATTCGCACTATAACTATTATTATTATCCTTATTACTATTATTATTATTGCTATAACTGTTATTATTATCCTTATTACTATTATTATTAGCACTATAGCTATTATTATTATTATCGCTATGACTGTTATTATTATCCTTATTCTATTATTACTATCCCTATTACTCTTGTCTCTATCCTTATAACTATTATTATTATCCTCATTACTATTATTATTATCGCTTTGACTGTTATTATTATCCTTATTCTATTATTACTATCCCTATTACTCTTGTCTCTATTCTTATAACTATTATTATTATGCTTATTACTATTATTATTATCGCTATAACTATTATTATTTCCCTTATTACTATTATTATTATCCTCATTACTATTATTATTATCGCTATGACTGTTATTATTATCCTTATTCTATTATTACTATCCCTATTACTCTTGTCTTTATCCTCATAACTATTATTATTATCCTTATTACTATTATTATTATCGCTATAACTATTATTATTATACTTATTACTATTATTATTATCGCAATGACTGTTATTATTATCCTTATTCTATTATTACTATCCCTATTACTCTTCTCTTTATCCTTATAACTATTATTATTATCCTTATAACTATTATTATTATCCTTATTACTATTATTATTATCGCTATGACTGTTATTATTATACTTATTCTATTATTACTATCCCAATTACTCTTGTCTTTATCCTTATAACTATTATTAATTCCCTTATTACTATTATTATTATCATTATAACTGTTATTATTATCCTTATTACTAGTATTACTAACTCTATAACTATTATTGTTATCCTCATTACTATTATTATTATCGCTATGACTGTTATTATTATCCTTATTCTATTATTACTATCCCTATTACTCTTGTCTCTATCCTTATAACTATTATTATTATGCTTATTACTATTATTATTAGCACTAAAACTATTATTATTATCCTTATTTCTATTATTATTATCGCTATGACTGTTATTATTATACTTATTCTATTATTACTATCCCTATTACTCTTGTCTCTATCCTTATAACTATTATAATTATCCTTACTACTATTATTATTATCGCTATGACTGTTATTATTATCCTTATTCTATTATTACTATCCCTATTACTCTTGTCTTTATCCTTATAACTCTTATTGTTATGCTTATTACTATTATTATTAGCACTAAAACTATTATAATTATCCTTATTACTATTATTATTATCCTTATTACTATTATTGTTATCGATATGACTGTTATTATTATCCTTATTCTATTATTACTATCCCTATTACTCTTCTCTTTATCCTTATAACTATTATTGTTATGCTTATTACTATTATTATTATCGCTATAACTATTATTATTATACTTATTACTATTATTATTATCGCAATGACTGTTATTATTATCCTTATCCTATTATTACTATCCCTATTACTCTTCTCTTTATCCTTATAACTATTATTATTATCCTTATAACTATTATTATTATCCTTATTACTATTAATATTATCGCTATGACTGTTATTATTATACTTATTCTATTATTACTATCCCTATTACTCTTCTCTTTATCCTTATAACTATTATTATTATCCTTATTACTATTATTATTATCGCTATAACTATTATTATTATCCTTACTACTATTATTACTATCGCTATGACTGTTATTATTATCCTTATTCTATTATTACTATCCCTATTACTCTTGTCTTTATCCTCATAACTATTATTATTATCCTTATTACTATTATTATTATCGCTATAACTATTATTATTATACTTATTACTATTATTATTATCGCAATGACTGTTATTATTATCCTTATTCTATTATTACAATCCCTATTACTCTTCTCTTTATCCTTATAACTATTATTAATATCCTTATAACTATTATTATTATCCTTATTACTATTATTATTATCGCTATGACTGTTATTATTATACTTATTCTATTATTACTATCCCAATTACTCTTGTCTTTATCCTTATAACTATTATTATTTCCCTTATTACTATTATTATTATCATTATAACTGTTATTATTATCCTTATTACTAGTATTACTAACTCTATAACTATTATTGTTATCCTCATTACTATTATTATTATCGCTATGACTGTTATTATTATCCTTATTCTATTATTACTATCCCTATTACTCTTGTCTCTATCCTTATAACTATTATTATTATGCTTATTACTATTATTATTAGCACTAAAACTATTATTATTATCCTTATTTCTATTATTATTATCGCTATGACTGTTATTATTATACTTATTCTATTATTACTATCCCTATTACTCTTGTCTCTATCCTTATAACTATTATAATTATCCTTACTACTATTATTATTATCGCTATGACTGTTATTATTATCCTTATTCTATTATTACTATCCCTATTACTCTTGTCTTTATCCTTATAACTATTATTATTATCCTTATTACTATTATTATTATCGCTATGACTGTTATTATTATACTTATTCTATTATTACTATCCCTATTACTCTTGTCTTTATCCTGATAATTATTATTATTTCCCTTATTACAATTATTATTATCGCTATAACTATTATTATTATCCTTATTACTATTATTATTCGCACTATAACTATTATTATTATCCTTATTACTATTATTATTATTGCTATAACTGTTATTATTATCCTTATTACTATTATTATTAGCACTATAGCTATTATTATTATTATCGCTATGACTGTTATTATTATCCTTATTCTATTATTACTATCCCTATTACTCTTGTCTCTATCCTTATAACTATTATTATTATCCTTATAACTATTATTATTATCCTTATTACTATTATTATTATCGCTATGACTGTTATTATTATACTTATTCTATTATTACTATCCCTATTACTCTTGTCTTTATCCTGATAATTATTATTATTTCCCTTATTACAATTATTATTATCGCTATAACTATTATTATTATCCTTATTACTATTATTATTCGCACTATAACTATTATTATTATCCTTATTACTATTATTATTATTGCTATAACTGTTATTATTATCCTTATTACTATTATTATTAGCACTATAGCTATTATTATTATTATCGCTATGACTGTTATTATTATCCTTATTCTATTATTACTATCCCTATTACTCTTGTCTCTATCCTTATAACTATTATTATTATCCTCATTACTATTATTATTATCGCTTTGACTGTTATTATTATCCTTATTCTATTATTACTATCCCTATTACTCTTGTCTCTATTCTTATAACTATTATTATTATGCTTACTACTATTATTATTATCGCTATAACTATTATTATTTCCCTTATTACTATTATTATTATCCTTATTACTATTATTGTTATCGATATGACTGTTATTATTATCCTTATTCTATTATTACTATCCCTATTACTCTTCTCTTTATCCTTATAACTATTATTGTTATGCTTATTACTATTATTATTATCGCTATAACTATTATTATTATACTTATTACTATTATTATTATCGCAATGACTGTTATTATTATCCTTATTCTATTATTACTATCCCTATTACTCTTCTCTTTATCCTTATAACTATTATTATTATCCTTATAACTATTATTATTATCCTTATTACTATTATTATTATCGCTATGACTGTTATTATTATACTTATTCTATTATTACTATACCTATTACTCTTGTCTCTATCCTTATAACTATTATTATTATCCTCATTACTATTATTATTATCGCTATGACTGTTATTATTATCCTTATTCTATTATTACTATCCCTATTACTCTTGTCTTTATCCTCATAACTATTATTATTATCCTTATTACTATTATTATTATCGCTATAACTATTATTATTATACTTATTACTATTATTATTATCGCAATGACTGTTATTATTATCCTTATTCTATTATTACTATCCCTATTACTCTTCTCTTTATCCTTATAACTATTATTATTATCCTTATTACTATTATTATTATCGCTATAACTATTATTATTATACTTATTACTATTATTATTATCGCAATGACTGTTATTATTATCCTTATTCTATTATTACTATCCCTATTACTCTTCTCTTTATCCTTATAACTATTATTATTATCCTTATTACTATTATTATTATCGCTATGACTGTTATTATTATACTTATTCTATTATTACTATCCCTATTACTCTTGTCTTTATCCTTATAACTATTATTATTTCCCTTATTACTATTATTATTATCATTATAACTGTTATTATTATCCTTATTACTAGTATTATTATCTTTATAACTATTATTCTTATCCTCATTACTATTATTATTATCGCTATTACTGTTATTATTATACTTATTCTATTATTACTATCCCTATTACTCTTGTCTCTATCCTTATAACTATTATTATTATCCTTATTACTATTATTATTATCGCTATGACTGTTATTATTATACTTATTCTATTATTACTATCCCTATTACTCTTGTCTCTATCCTTATAACTATTATAATTATCCTTACTACTATTATTATTATCGCTATGACTGTTATTATTATCCTTATTCTATTATTACTATCCCTATTACTCTTCTCTTTATCCTTATAACTATTATTATTATCCTTATAACTATTATTATTATCCTTATTACTATTATTATTATCGCTATGACTGTTATTATTATACTTATTCTATTATTACTATCCCTATTACTCTTGTCTTCATCCTGATAATTATTATTATTTCCCTTATTACAATTATTATTATCGCTATAACTATTATTATTATCCTTATTACTATTATTATTCGCACTATAACTATTATTATTATCCTTATTACTATTATTATTATTGCTATAACTGTTATTATTATCCTTATTACTATTATTATTAGCACTATAGCTATTATTATTATTATCGCTATGACTGTTATTATTATCCTTATTCTATTATTACTATCCCTATTACTCTTGTCTCTATCCTTATAACTATTATTATTATCCTCATTACTATTATTATTATCGCTTTGACTGTTATTATTATCCTTATTCTATTATTACTATCCCTATTACTCTTGTCTCTATTCTTATAACTATTATTATTATGCTTATTACTATTATTATTATCGCTATAACTATTATTATTTCCCTTATTACTATTATTATTATCCTCATTACTATTATTATTATCGCTATGACTGTTATTATTATCCTTATTCTATTATTACTATCCCTATTACTCTTGTCTTTATCCTCATAACTATTATTACTATCCCTATTACTCTTGTCTCTATCCTTATAACTATTATTATTATCCTTATTACTATTATTATTATCGCTATGACTGTTATTATTATACTTATTCTATTATTACTATCCCTATTACTCTTGTCTCTATCCTTATAACTATTATAATTATCCTTACTACTATTATTATTATCGCTATGACTGTTATTATTATCCTTATTCTATTATTACTATCCCTATTACTCTTCTCTTTATCCTTATAACTATTATTATTATCCTTATAACTATTATTATTATCCTTATTACTATTATTATTATCGCTATGACTGTTATTATTATACTTATTCTATTATTACTATCCCTATTACTCTTGTCTTCATCCTGATAATTATTATTATTTCCCTTATTACAATTATTATTATCGCTATAACTATTATTATTATCCTTATTACTATTATTATTCGCACTATAACTATTATTATTATCCTTATTACTATTATTATTATTGCTATAACTGTTATTATTATCCTTATTACTATTATTATTAGCACTATAGCTATTATTATTATTATCGCTATGACTGTTATTATTATCCTTATTCTATTATTACTATCCCTATTACTCTTGTCTCTATCCTTATAACTATTATTATTATCCTCATTACTATTATTATTATCGCTTTGACTGTTATTATTATCCTTATTCTATTATTACTATCCCTATTACTCTTGTCTCTATTCTTATAACTATTATTATTATGCTTATTACTATTATTATTATCGCTATAACTATTATTATTTCCCTTATTACTATTATTATTATCCTCATTACTATTATTATTATCGCTATGACTGTTATTATTATCCTTATTCTATTATTACTATCCCTATTACTCTTGTCTTTATCCTCATAACTATTATTATTATCCTTATTACTATTATTATTATCGCTATAACTATTATTATTATACTTATTACTATTATTATTATCGCAATGACTGTTATTATTATCCTTATTCTATTATTACTATCCCTATTACTCTTATCTTTATCCTTATAACTATTATTATTATCCTTATAACTATTATTATTATCCTTATTACTATTATTATTATCGCTATGACTGTTATTATTATACTTATTCTATTATTACTATCCCAATTACTCTTGTCTTTATCCTTATAACTATTATTAATTCCCTTATTACTATTATTATTATCATTATAACTGTTATTATTATCCTTATTACTAGTATTACTAACTCTATAACTATTATTGTTATCCTCATTACTATTATTATTATCGCTATGACTGTTATTATTATCCTTATTCTATTATTACTATCCCTATTACTCTTGTCTCTATCCTTATAACTATTATTATTATGCTTATTACTATTATTATTAGCACTAAAACTATTATTATTATCCTTATTTCTATTATTATTATCGCTATGACTGTTATTATTATACTTATTCTATTATTACTATCCCTATTACTCTTGTCTCTATCCTTATAACTATTATAATTATCCTTACTACTATTATTATTATCGCTATGACTGTTATTATTATCCTTATTCTATTATTACTATCCCTATTACTCTTGTCTTTATCCTTATAACTCTTATTGTTATGCTTATTACTATTATTATTAGCACTAAAACTATTATAATTATCCTTATTACTATTATTATTATCCTTATTACTATTATTGTTATCGATATGACTGTTATTATTATCCTTATTCTATTATTACTATCCCTATTACTCTTCTCTTTATCCTTATAACTATTATTGTTATGCTTATTACTATTATTATTATCGCTATAACTATTATTATTATACTTATTACTATTATTATTATCGCAATGACTGTTATTATTATCCTTATTCTATTATTACTATCCCTATTACTCTTCTCTTTATCCTTATAACTATTATTATTATCCTTATAACTATTATTATTATCCTTATTACTATTAATATTATCGCTATGACTGTTATTATTATACTTATTCTATTATTACTATCCCTATTACTCTTCTCTTTATCCTTATAACTATTATTATTATCCTTATTACTATTATTATTATCGCTATAACTATTATTATTATCCTTACTACTATTATTACTATCGCTATGACTGTTATTATTATCCTTATTCTATTATTACTATCCCTATTACTCTTGTCTTTATCCTCATAACTATTATTATTATCCTTATTACTATTATTATTATCGCTATAACTATTATTGTTATACTTATTACTATTATTATTATCGCAATGACTGTTATTATTATCCTTATTCTATTATTACTATCCCTATTACTCTTCTCTTTATAATTATAACTATTATTATTATCCTTATAACTATTATTATTATCCTTATTACTATTATTATTATCGCTATGACTGTTATTATTATACTTATTCTATTATTACTATCCCAATTACTCTTGTCTTTATCCTTATAACTATTATTATTTCCCTTATTACTATTATTATTATCATTATAACTGTTATTATTATCCTTATTACTAGTATTACTAACTCTATAACTATAATTGTTATCCTCATTACTATTATTATTATCGCTATGACTGTTATTATTATACTTATTCTATTATTACTATCCCTATTACTCTTGTCTCTATCCTTATAACTATTATAATTATCCTTACTACTATTATTATTATCGCTATGACTGTTATTATTATCCTTATTCTATTATTACTATCCCTATTACTCTTCTCTTTATCCTTATAACTATTATTGTTATCCTTATAACTATTATTATTATCCGTATTACTATTATTATTATCGCTATGACTGTTATTATTATACTTATTCTATTATTACTATCCCTATTACTCTTGTCTTTATCCTGATAATTATTATTATTTCCCTTATTACAATTATTATTATGGCTATAACTATTATTATTATCCTTATTACTATTATTATTCGCACTATAACTATTATTATTATCCTTATTACTATTATTATTATTGCTATAACTGTTATTATTATCCTTATTACTATTATTATTAGCACTATAGCTATTATTATTATTATCGCTATGACTGTTATTATTATCCTTATTCTATTATTACTATCCCTATTACTCTTGTCTCTATCCTTATAACTATTATTATTATGCTTCTTACTTTTATTATTCGCACTATAACTATTATTATTATCCTTATTACTATTATTATTATCGCTATAACTATTATTATTATCCTTATTACTATTATTATTATCGCTATAACTATTATTATTATACTTATTACTATTATTATTATCGCAATGACTGTTATTATTATCCTTATTCTATTATTACTATCCCTATTACTCTTCTCTTTATCCTTATAACTATTATTATTATCCTTATAACTATTATTATTATCCTTATTACTATTATTATTATCGCTATGACTGTTATTATTATACTTATTCTATTATTACTATCCCAATTACTCTTGTCTTTATCCGCATAACTATTATTATTATCCTTATTACTATTATTATTATCGCTATAACTATTATTGTTATACTTATTACTATTATTATTATCGCAATGACTGTTATTATTATCCTTATTCTATTATTACTATCCCTATTACTCTTCTCTTTATCCTTATAACTATTATTGTTATCCTTATAACTATTATTATTATCCGTATTACTATTATTATTATCGCTATGACTGTTATTATTATACTTATTCTATTATTACTATCCCTATTACTCTTGTCTTTATCCTGATAATTATTATTATTTCCCTTATTACAATTATTATTATGGCTATAACTATTATTATTATCCTTATTACTATTATTATTCGCACTATAACTATTATTATTATCCTTATTACTATTATTATTATTGCTATAACTGTTATTATTATCCTTATTACTATTATTATTAGCACTATAGCTATTATTATTATTATCGCTATGACTGTTATTATTATCCTTATTCTATTATTACTATCCCTATTACTCTTGTCTCTATCCTTATAACTATTATTATTATGCTTCTTACTTTTATTATTCGCACTATAACTATTATTATTATCCTTATTACTATTATTATTATCGCTATAACTATTATTATTATCCTTATTACTATTATTATTATCGCTATAACTATTATTATTATACTTATTACTATTATTATTATCGCAATGACTGTTATTATTATCCTTATTCTATTATTACTATCCCTATTACTCTTCTCTTTATCCTTATAACTATTATTATTATCCTTATAACTATTATTATTATCCTTATTACTATTATTATTATCGCTATGACTGTTATTATTATACTTATTCTATTATTACTATCCCAATTACTCTTGTCTTTATCCTCATAACTATTATTATTATCCTTATTACTATTATTATTATCGCTATAACTATTATTGTTATACTTATTACTATTATTATTATCGCAATGACTGTTATTATTATCCTTATTCTATTATTACTATCCCTATTACTCTTCTCTTTATCCTTATAACTATTATTATTATCCTTATAACTATTATTATTATCCTTATTACTATTATTATTATCGCTATGACTGTTATTATTATACTTATTCTATTATTACTACCCCAATTACTCTTGTCTTTATCCTTATAACTATTATTATTTCCCTTATTACTATTATTATTATCATTATAACTGTTATTATTATCCTTATTACTAGTATTACTAACTCTATAACTATAATTGTTATCCTCATTACTATTATTATTATCGCTATGACTGTTATTATTATACTTATTCTATTATTACTATCCCTATTACTCTTGTCTCTATCCTTATAACTATTATAATTATCCTTACTACTATTATTATTATCGCTATGACTGTTATTATTATCCTTATTCTATTATTACTATCCCTATTACTCTTCTCTTTATCCTTATAACTATTATTGTTATCCTTATAACTATTATTATTATCCGTATTACTATTATTATTATCGCTATGACTGTTATTATTATACTTATTCTATTATTACTATCCCTATTACTCTTGTCTTTATCCTGATAATTATTATTATTTCCCTTATTACAATTATTATTATGGCTATAACTATTATTATTATCCTTATTACTATTATTATTCGCACTATAACTATTATTATTATCCTTATTACTATTATTATTATTGCTATAACTGTTATTATTATCCTTATTACTATTATAAGTAGCACTATAGCTATTATTATTATTATCGCTATGACTGTTATTATTATCCTTATTCTATTATTACTATCCCTATTACTCTTGTCTCTATCCTTATAACTGTTATTATTATGCTTATTACTTTTATTATTCGCACTATAACTATTATTATTATCCTTATTACTATTATTATTATCGCTATAACTATTATTATTATCCTTATTACTACTATTATTATCGCTATAACTATTATTATTATACTTATTACTATTATTATTATCGCAATGACTGTTATTATTATCCTTATTCTATTATTACTATCCCTATTACTCTTCTCTTTATCCTTATAACTATTATTATTATCCTTATAACTATTATTATTATCCTTATTACTATTATTATTATCGCTATGACTGTTATTATTATACTTATTCTATTATTACTATCCCAATTACTCTTGTCTTTATCCTTATAACTATTATTATTTCCCTTATTACTATTATTATTATCATTATAACTGTTATTATTATCCTTATTACTAGTATTACTAACTCTATAACTATTATTGTTATCCTCATTACTATTATTATTATCGCTATGACTGTTATTACTATCCTTATTCTATTATTACTATCCCTATTACTCTTCTCTTTATCCTTATAACTATTATTATTATCCGTATTACTATTATTATTATCGCTATGACTGTTATTATTATCCTTATTACTATTATTATTAGCACTATAGCTATTATTATTATCCTTATTACTATTATTATTATTGCTATAACTGTTATTATTATCCTTATTACTATTATTATTATCGCTATAACTATTATTATTATCCTTATTACTATTATTATTATCGCTATAACTATTATTATTATACTTATTACTATTATTATTATCGCAATGACTGTTATTATTATCCTTATTCTATTATTACTATCCCTATTACTCTTCTCTTTATCCTTATAACTATTATTATTATCCGTATTACTATTATTATTATCGCTATGACTGTTATTATTATCCTTATTACTATTATTATTAGCACTATAGCTATTATTATTATCCTTATTACTATTATTATTATTGCTATAACTGTTATTATTATCCTTATTACTATTATTATTATCGCTATAACTATTATTATTATCCTTATTACTATTATTATTATCGCTATAACTATTATTATTATACTTATTACTATTATTATTATCGCAATGACTGTTATTATTATCCTTATTCTATTATTACTATCCCTATTACTCTTCTCTTTATCCTTATAACTATTATTATTATCCTTATAACTATTATTATTATCCTTATTACTATTATTATTATCGCTATGACTGTTATTATTATACTTATTCTATTATTACTATCCCAATTACTCTTGTCTTTATCCTCATAACTATTATTATTATCCTTATTACTATTATTATTATCGCTATAACTATTATTGTTATACTTATTACTATTATTATTATCGCAATGACTGTTATTATTATCCTTATTCTATTATTACTATCCCTATTACTCTTCTCTTTATCCTTATAACTATTATTGTTATCCTTATAACTATTATTATTATCCGTATTACTATTATTATTATCGCTATGACTGTTATTATTATACTTATTCTATTATTACTATCCCTATTACTCTTGTCTTTATCCTGATAATTATTATTATTTCCCTTATTACAATTATTATTATGGCTATAACTATTATTATTATCCTTATTACTATTATTATTCGCACTATAACTATTATTATTATCCTTATTACTATTATTATTATTGCTATAACTGTTATTATTATCCTTATTACTATTATTATTAGCACTATAGCTATTATTATTATTATCGCTATGACTGTTATTATTATCCTTATTCTATTATTACTATCCCTATTACTCTTGTCTCTATCCTTATAACTATTATTATTATGCTTCTTACTTTTATTATTCGCACTATAACTATTATTATTATCCTTATTACTATTATTATTATCGCTATAACTATTATTATTATCCTTATTACTATTATTATTATCGCTATAACTATTATTATTATACTTATTACTATTATTATTATCGCAATGACTGTTATTATTATCCTTATTCTATTATTACTATCCCTATTACTCTTCTCTTTATCCTTATAACTATTATTATTATCCTTATAACTATTATTATTATCCTTATTACTATTATTATTATCGCTATGACTGTTATTATTATACTTATTCTATTATTACTATCCCAATTACTCTTGTCTTTATCCTCATAACTATTATTATTATCCTTATTACTATTATTATTATCGCTATAACTATTATTGTTATACTTATTACTATTATTATTATCGCAATGACTGTTATTATTATCCTTATTCTATTATTACTATCCCTATTACTCTTCTCTTTATCCTTATAACTATTATTATTATCCTTATAACTATTATTATTATCCTTATTACTATTATTATTATCGCTATGACTGTTATTATTATACTTATTCTATTATTACTACCCCAATTACTCTTGTCTTTATCCTTATAACTATTATTATTTCCCTTATTACTATTATTATTATCATTATAACTGTTATTATTATCCTTATTACTAGTATTACTAACTCTATAACTATAATTGTTATCCTCATTACTATTATTATTATCGCTATGACTGTTATTATTATACTTATTCTATTATTACTATCCCTATTACTCTTGTCTCTATCCTTATAACTATTATAATTATCCTTACTACTATTATTATTATCGCTATGACTGTTATTATTATCCTTATTCTATTATTACTATCCCTATTACTCTTCTCTTTATCCTTATAACTATTATTGTTATCCTTATAACTATTATTATTATCCGTATTACTATTATTATTATCGCTATGACTGTTATTATTATACTTATTCTATTATTACTATCCCTATTACTCTTGTCTTTATCCTGATAATTATTATTATTTCCCTTATTACAATTATTATTATGGCTATAACTATTATTATTATCCTTATTACTATTATTATTCGCACTATAACTATTATTATTATCCTTATTACTATTATTATTATTGCTATAACTGTTATTATTATCCTTATTACTATTATAAGTAGCACTATAGCTATTATTATTATTATCGCTATGACTGTTATTATTATCCTTATTCTATTATTACTATCCCTATTACTCTTGTCTCTATCCTTATAACTGTTATTATTATGCTTATTACTTTTATTATTCGCACTATAACTATTATTATTATCCTTATTACTATTATTATTATCGCTATAACTATTATTATTATCCTTATTACTACTATTATTATCGCTATAACTATTATTATTATACTTATTACTATTATTATTATCGCAATGACTGTTATTATTATCCTTATTCTATTATTACTATCCCTATTACTCTTCTCTTTATCCTTATAACTATTATTATTATCCTTATAACTATTATTATTATCCTTATTACTATTATTATTATCGCTATGACTGTTATTATTATACTTATTCTATTATTACTATCCCAATTACTCTTGTCTTTATCCTTATAACTATTATTATTTCCCTTATTACTATTATTATTATCATTATAACTGTTATTATTATCCTTATTACTAGTATTACTAACTCTATAACTATTATTGTTATCCTCATTACTATTATTATTATCGCTATGACTGTTATTACTATCCTTATTCTATTATTACTATCCCTATTACTCTTCTCTTTATCCTTATAACTATTATTATTATCCGTATTACTATTATTATTATCGCTATGACTGTTATTATTATCCTTATTACTATTATTATTAGCACTATAGCTATTATTATTATCCTTATTACTATTATTATTATTGCTATAACTGTTATTATTATCCTTATTACTATTATTATTAGCACTATAGCTATTATTATTATTATCGCTATGACTGTTATTATTATCCTTATTCTATTATTACTATCCCTATTACTCTTGTCTCTATCCTTATAACTATTATTATTATGCTTATTACTTTTATTATTCGCACTATAACTATTATTATTATCCTTATTACTATTATTATTATCGCTATAACTATTATTATTATCCTTATTACTATTATTACTAGTACTATAACTATTATTATTATCCTTATTACTATTATTATTATCGCTATGACTGTTATTATTACGCTTATTCTACTATTACTATCCCTATTACTCTTGTCTCTATTCTTATAACTATTATTATTATGCTTATTACTATTATTATTATCGCTATAACTATTATTATTATCCTTACTACTATTATTATTATCGCTATAACAATTATTATTATCCTTACTACTATTATTATTATCGCAATGACTGTTATTATTATACTTCTCCTATTATTACTATTCCTATTACTCTTGTCTTTATCCTGATATTTATTATTATTTCCCTCATTACTATTATTATTATCGCTATAACTGTTATTATTATCCTTATTACTAGTATTATTAGCACTATAACTATTATGTTTATCCTTATTACTATTATTATTCGCACTATAACTATTATTATTATCCTTATTACTATTATTACTAGTACTATAACTATTATTATTATCCTCATTACTATTATTATTATCGCTATGACTGTTATTATTATCCTTATTCTATTATTACTATCCCTATTACTCTTGTCTTTATCCTCATAACTATTATTATTATCCTTATTACTATTATTATTATCGCTATAACTATTATTATTATACTTATTACTATTATTATTATCGCAATGACTGTTATTATTATCCTTATTCTATTATTACTATCCCTATTACTCTTCTCTTTATCCTTATAACTATTATTATTATCCTTATTACTATTATTATTATCGCTATGACTGTTATTATTATACTTATTCTATTATTACTATCCCTATTACTCTTGTCTCTATCCTTATAACTATTATTATTATCCTTATTACTATTATTATTATCGCTATGACTGTTATTATTATACTTATTCTATTATTACTATCCCTATTACTCTTGTCTCTATCCTTATAACTATTATAATTATCCTTACTACTATTATTATTATCGCTATGACTGTTATTATTATCCTTATTCTATTATTACTATCCCTATTACTCTTCTCTTTATCCTTATAACTATTATTATTATCCTTATAACTATTATTATTATCCTTATTACTATTATTATTATCGCTATGACTGTTATTATTATACTTATTCTATTATTACTATCCCTATTACTCTTGTCTTTATCCTGATAATTATTATTATTATTTCCCTTATTACAATTATTATTATCGCTATAACTATTATTATTATCCTTATTACTATTATTATTCGCACTATAACTATTATTATTATCCTTATTACTATTATTATTATTGCTATAACTGTTATTATTATCCTTATTACTATTATTATTAGCACTATAGCTATTATTATTATTATCGCTATGACTGTTATTATTATCCTTATTCTATTATTACTATCCCTATTACTCTTGTCTCTATCCTTATAACTATTATTATTATCCTCATTACTATTATTATTATCGCTTTGACTGTTATTATTATCCTTATTCTATTATTACTATCCCTATTACTCTTGTCTCTATTCTTATAACTATTATTATTATGCTTATTACTATTATTATTATCGCTATAACTATTATTATTTCCCTTATTACTATTATTATTATCCTCATTACTATTATTATTATCGCTATGACTGTTATTATTATCCTTATTCTATTATTACTATCCCTATTACTCTTGTCTTTATCCTCATAACTATTATTATTATCCTTATTACTATTATTATTATCGCTATAACTATTATTATTATACTTATTACTATTATTATTATCGCAATGACTGTTATTATTATCCTTATTCTATTATTACTATCCCTATTACTCTTCTCTTTATCCTTATAACTTTTATTATTATCCTTATAACTATTATTATTATCCTTATTACTATTATTATTATCGCTATGACTGTTATTATTATACTTATTCTATTATTACTATCCCAATTACTCTTGTCTTTATCCTTATAACTATTATTATTTCCCTTATTACTATTATTATTATCATTATAACTGTTATTATTATCCTTATTACTAGTATTACTAACTCCATAACTATTATTGTTATCCTCATTACTATTATTATTATCGCTATGACTGTTATTATTATCCTTATTCTATTATTACTATCCCTATTACTCTTGTCTCTATCCTTATAACTATTATTATTATGCTTATTACTATTATTATTAGCACTAAAACTATTATTATTATCCTTATTTCTATTATTATTATCGCTATGACTGTTATTATTATACTTATTCTATTATTACTATCCCTATTACTCTTGTCTCTATCCTTATAACTATTATAATTATCCTTACTACTATTATTATTATCGCTATGACTGTTATTATTATCCTTATTCTATTATTACTATCCCTATTACTCTTGTCTTTATCCTTATAACTCTTATTGTTATGCTTATTACTATTATTATTAGCACTAAAACTATTATAATTATCCTTATTACTATTATTATTATCCTTATTACTATTATTGTTATCGATATGACTGTTATTATTATCCTTATTCTATTATTACTATCCCTATTACTCTTCTCTTTATCCTTATAACTATTATTGTTATGCTTATTACTATTATTATTATCGCTATAACTATTATTATTATACTTATTACTATTATTATTATCGCAATGACTGTTATTATTATCCTTATTCTATTATTACTATCCCTATTACTCTTCTCTTTATCCTTATAACTATTATTATTATCCTTATAACTATTATTATTATCCTTATTACTATTAATATTATCGCTATGACTGTTATTATTATACTTATTCTATTATTACTATCCCTATTACTCTTCTCTTTATCCTTATAACTATTATTATTATCCTTATTACTATTATTATTATCGCTATAACTATTATTATTATCCTTACTACTATTATTACTATCGCTATGACTGTTATTATTATCCTTATTCTATTATTACTATCCCTATTACTCTTGTCTTTATCCTCATAACTATTATTATTATCCTTATTACTATTATTATTATCGCTATAACTATTATTGTTATACTTATTACTATTATTATTATCGCAATGACTGTTATTATTATCCTTATTCTATTATTACTATCCCTATTACTCTTCTCTTTATAATTATAACTATTATTATTATCCTTATAACTATTATTATTATCCTTATTACTATTATTATTATCGCTATGACTGTTATTATTATACTTATTCTATTATTACTATCCCAATTACTCTTGTCTTTATCCTTATAACTATTATTATTTCCCTTATTACTATTATTATTATCATTATAACTGTTATTATTATCCTTATTACTAGTATTACTAACTCTATAACTATAATTGTTATCCTCATTACTATTATTATTATCGCTATGACTGTTATTATTATACTTATTCTATTATTACTATCCCTATTACTCTTGTCTCTATCCTTATAACTATTATAATTATCCTTACTACTATTATTATTATCGCTATGACTGTTATTATTATCCTTATTCTATTATTACTATCCCTATTACTCTTCTCTTTATCCTTATAACTATTATTGTTATCCTTATAACTATTATTATTATCCGTATTACTATTATTATTATCGCTATGACTGTTATTATTATACTTATTCTATTATTACTATCCCTATTACTCTTGTCTTTATCCTGATAATTATTATTATTTCCCTTATTACAATTATTATTATGGCTATAACTATTATTATTATCCTTATTACTATTATTATTCGCACTATAACTATTATTATTATCCTTATTACTATTATTATTATTGCTATAACTGTTATTATTATCCTTATTACTATTATTATTAGCACTATAGCTATTATTATTATTATCGCTATGACTGTTATTATTATCCTTATTCTATTATTACTATCCCTATTACTCTTGTCTCTATCCTTATAACTATTATTATTATGCTTCTTACTTTTATTATTCGCACTATAACTATTATTATTATCCTTATTACTATTATTATTATCGCTATAACTATTATTATTATCCTTATTACTATTATTATTATCGCTATAACTATTATTATTATACTTATTACTATTATTATTATCGCAATGACTGTTATTATTATCCTTATTCTATTATTACTATCCCTATTACTCTTCTCTTTATCCTTATAACTATTATTATTATCCTTATAACTATTATTATTATCCTTATTACTATTATTATTATCGCTATGACTGTTATTATTATACTTATTCTATTATTACTATCCCAATTACTCTTGTCTTTATCCTCATAACTATTATTATTATCCTTATTACTATTATTATTATCGCTATAACTATTATTGTTATACTTATTACTATTATTATTATCGCAATGACTGTTATTATTATCCTTATTCTATTATTACTATCCCTATTACTCTTCTCTTTATCCTTATAACTATTATTGTTATCCTTATAACTATTATTATTATCCGTATTACTATTATTATTATCGCTATGACTGTTATTATTATACTTATTCTATTATTACTATCCCTATTACTCTTGTCTTTATCCTGATAATTATTATTATTTCCCTTATTACAATTATTATTATGGCTATAACTATTATTATTATCCTTATTACTATTATTATTCGCACTATAACTATTATTATTATCCTTATTACTATTATTATTATTGCTATAACTGTTATTATTATCCTTATTACTATTATTATTAGCACTATAGCTATTATTATTATTATCGCTATGACTGTTATTATTATCCTTATTCTATTATTACTATCCCTATTACTCTTGTCTCTATCCTTATAACTATTATTATTATGCTTCTTACTTTTATTATTCGCACTATAACTATTATTATTATCCTTATTACTATTATTATTATCGCTATAACTATTATTATTATCCTTATTACTATTATTATTATCGCTATAACTATTATTATTATACTTATTACTATTATTATTATCGCAATGACTGTTATTATTATCCTTATTCTATTATTACTATCCCTATTACTCTTCTCTTTATCCTTATAACTATTATTATTATCCTTATAACTATTATTATTATCCTTATTACTATTATTATTATCGCTATGACTGTTATTATTATACTTATTCTATTATTACTATCCCAATTACTCTTGTCTTTATCCTCATAACTATTATTATTATCCTTATTACTATTATTATTATCGCTATAACTATTATTATTATCCTTATTACTATTATTATTATCGCTATGACTGTTATTATTATACTTATTCTATTATTACTATCCCTATTACTCTTGTCTCTATCCTTATAACTATTATAATTATCCTTACTACTATTATTATTATCGCTATGACTGTTATTATTATCCTTATTCTATTATTACTATCCCTATTACTCTTCTCTTTATCCTTATAACTATTATTGTTATCCTTATAACTATTATTATTATCCGTATTACTATTATTATTATCGCTATGACTGTTATTATTATACTTATTCTATTATTACTATCCCTATTACTCTTGTCTTTATCCTGATAATTATTATTATTTCCCTTATTACAATTATTATTATGGCTATAACTATTATTATTATCCTTATTACTATTATTATTCGCACTATAACTATTATTATTATCCTTATTACTATTATTATTATTGCTATAACTGTTATTATTATCCTTATTACTATTATAAGTAGCACTATAGCTATTATTATTATTATCGCTATGACTGTTATTATTATCCTTATTCTATTATTACTATCCCTATTACTCTTGTCTCTATCCTTATAACTGTTATTATTATGCTTATTACTTTTATTATTCGCACTATAACTATTATTATTATCCTTATTACTATTATTATTATCGCTATAACTATTATTATTATCCTTATTACTACTATTATTATCGCTATAACTATTATTATTATACTTATTACTATTATTATTATCGCAATGACTGTTATTATTATCCTTATTCTATTATTACTATCCCTATTACTCTTCTCTTTATCCTTATAACTATTATTATTATCCTTATAACTATTATTATTATCCTTATTACTATTATTATTATCGCTATGACTGTTATTATTATACTTATTCTATTATTACTATCCCAATTACTCTTGTCTTTATCCTTATAACTATTATTATTTCCCTTATTACTATTATTATTATCATTATAACTGTTATTATTATCCTTATTACTAGTATTACTAACTCTATAACTATTATTGTTATCCTCATTACTATTATTATTATCGCTATGACTGTTATTACTATCCTTATTCTATTATTACTATCCCTATTACTCTTCTCTTTATCCTTATAACTATTATTATTATCCGTATTACTATTATTATTATCGCTATGACTGTTATTATTATCCTTATTACTATTATTATTAGCACTATAGCTATTATTATTATCCTTATTACTATTATTATTATTGCTATAACTGTTATTATTATCCTTATTACTATTATTATTAGCACTATAGCTATTATTATTATTATCGCTATGACTGTTATTATTATCCTTATTCTATTATTACTATCCCTATTACTCTTGTCTCTATCCTTATAACTATTATTATTATGCTTATTACTTTTATTATTCGCACTATAACTATTATTATTATCCTTATTACTATTATTATTATCGCTATAACTATTATTATTATCCTTATTACTATTATTACTAGTACTATAACTATTATTATTATCCTTATTACTATTATTATTATCGCTATGACTGTTATTATTACGCTTATTCTACTATTACTATCCCTATTACTCTTGTCTCTATTCTTATAACTATTATTATTATGCTTATTACTATTATTATTATCGCTATAACTATTATTATTATCCTTACTACTATTATTATTATCGCTATAACAATTATTATTATCCTTACTACTATTATTATTATCGCAATGACTGTTATTATTATACTTCTCCTATTATTACTATTCCTATTACTCTTGTCTTTATCCTGATATTTATTATTATTTCCCTCATTACTATTATTATTATCGCTATAACTGTTATTATTATCCTTATTACTAGTATTATTAGCACTATAACTATTATGTTTATCCTTATTACTATTATTATTCGCACTATAACTATTATTATTATCCTTATTACTATTATTACTAGTACTATAACTATTATTATTATCCTCATTACTATTATTATTATCGCTATGACTGTTATTATTATCCTTATTCTATTATTACTATCCCTATTACTCTTGTCTTTATCCTCATAACTATTATTATTATCCTTATTACTATTATTATTATCGCTATAACTATTATTATTATACTTATTACTATTATTATTATCGCAATGACTGTTATTATTATCCTTATTCTATTATTACTATCCCTATTACTCTTCTCTTTATCCTTATAACTATTATTATTATCCTTATTACTATTATTATTATCGCTATGACTGTTATTATTATACTTATTCTATTATTACTATCCCTATTACTCTTGTCTCTATCCTTATAACTATTATTATTATCCTTATTACTATTATTATTATCGCTATGACTGTTATTATTATACTTATTCTATTATTACTATCCCTATTACTCTTGTCTCTATCCTTATAACTATTATAATTATCCTTACTACTATTATTATTATCGCTATGACTGTTATTATTATCCTTATTCTATTATTACTATCCCTATTACTCTTCTCTTTATCCTTATAACTATTATTATTATCCTTATAACTATTATTATTATCCTTATTACTATTATTATTATCGCTATGACTGTTATTATTATACTTATTCTATTATTACTATCCCTATTACTCTTGTCTTTATCCTGATAATTATTATTATTATTTCCCTTATTACAATTATTATTATCGCTATAACTATTATTATTATCCTTATTACTATTATTATTCGCACTATAACTATTATTATTATCCTTATTACTATTATTATTATTGCTATAACTGTTATTATTATCCTTATTACTATTATTATTAGCACTATAGCTATTATTATTATTATCGCTATGACTGTTATTATTATCCTTATTCTATTATTACTATCCCTATTACTCTTGTCTCTATCCTTATAACTATTATTATTATCCTCATTACTATTATTATTATCGCTTTGACTGTTATTATTATCCTTATTCTATTATTACTATCCCTATTACTCTTGTCTCTATTCTTATAACTATTATTATTATGCTTATTACTATTATTATTATCGCTATAACTATTATTATTTCCCTTATTACTATTATTATTATCCTCATTACTATTATTATTATCGCTATGACTGTTATTATTATCCTTATTCTATTATTACTATCCCTATTACTCTTGTCTTTATCCTCATAACTATTATTATTATCCTTATTACTATTATTATTATCGCTATAACTATTATTATTATACTTATTACTATTATTATTATCGCAATGACTGTTATTATTATCCTTATTCTATTATTACTATCCCTATTACTCTTCTCTTTATCCTTATAACTATTATTATTATCCTTATAACTATTATTATTATCCTTATTACTATTATTATTATCGCTATGACTGTTATTATTATACTTATTCTATTATTACTATCCCAATTACTCTTGTCTTTATCCTTATAACTATTATTATTTCCCTTATTACTATTATTATTATCATTATAACTGTTATTATTATCCTTATTACTAGTATTACTAACTCCATAACTATTATTGTTATCCTCATTACTATTATTATTATCGCTATGACTGTTATTATTATCCTTATTCTATTATTACTATCCCTATTACTCTTGTCTCTATCCTTATAACTATTATTATTATGCTTATTACTATTATTATTAGCACTAAAACTATTATTATTATCCTTATTTCTATTATTATTATCGCTATGACTGTTATTATTATACTTATTCTATTATTACTATCCCTATTACTCTTGTCTCTATCCTTATAACTATTATAATTATCCTTACTACTATTATTATTATCGCTATGACTGTTATTATTATCCTTATTCTATTATTACTATCCCTATTACTCTTGTCTTTATCCTTATAACTCTTATTGTTATGCTTATTACTATTATTATTAGCACTAAAACTATTATAATTATCCTTATTACTATTATTATTATCCTTATTACTATTATTGTTATCGATATGACTGTTATTATTATCCTTATTCTATTATTACTATCCCTATTACTCTTCTCTTTATCCTTATAACTATTATTGTTATGCTTATTACTATTATTATTATCGCTATAACTATTATTATTATACTTATTACTATTATTATTATCGCAATGACTGTTATTATTATCCTTATTCTATTATTACTATCCCTATTACTCTTCTCTTTATCCTTATAACTATTATTATTATCCTTATAACTATTATTATTATCCTTATTACTATTAATATTATCGCTATGACTGTTATTATTATACTTATTCTATTATTACTATCCCTATTACTCTTCTCTTTATCCTTATAACTATTATTATTATCCTTATTACTATTATTATTATCGCTATAACTATTATTATTATCCTTACTACTATTATTACTATCGCTATGACTGTTATTATTATCCTTATTCTATTATTACTATCCCTATTACTCTTGTCTTTATCCTCATAACTATTATTATTATCCTTATTACTATTATTATTATCGCTATAACTATTATTGTTATACTTATTACTATTATTATTATCGCAATGACTGTTATTATTATCCTTATTCTATTATTACTATCCCTATTACTCTTCTCTTTATCCTTATAACTATTATTATTATCCTTATAACTATTATTATTATCCTTATTACTATTATTATTATCGCTATGACTGTTATTATTATACTTATTCTATTATTACTATCCCTATTACTCTTGTCTCTATCCTTATAACTATTATTATTATGCTTATTACTATTATTATTAGCACTAAAACTATTATTATTATCCTTATTTCTATTATTATTATCGCTATGACTGTTATTATTATACTTATTCTATTATTACTATCCCTATTACTCTTGTCTCTATCCTTATAACTATTATAATTATCCTTACTACTATTATTATTATCGCTATGACTGTTATTACTATCCTTATTCTATTATTACTATCCCTATTACTCTTCTCTTTATCCTTATAACTATTATTATTATCCGTATTACTATTATTATTATCGCTATGACTGTTATTATTATCCTTATTACTATTATTATTAGCACTATAGCTATTATTATTATCCTTATTACTATTATTATTATTGCTATAACTGTTATTATTATCCTTATTACTATTATTATTAGCACTATAGCTATTATTATTATTATCGCTATGACTGTTATTATTATCCTTATTCTATTATTACTATCCCTATTACTCTTGTCTCTATCCGTATAACAATTATTATTATGCTTATTACTTTTATTATTCGCACTATAACTATTATTATTATCCTTATTACTATTATTATTATCGCTATAACTATTATTATTATCCTTATTACTATTATTACTAGTACTATAACTATTATTATTATCCTTATTACTATTATTATTATCGCTATGACTGTTATTATTACGCTTATTCTACTATTACTATCCCTATTACTCTTGTCTCTATTCTTATAACTATTATTATTATGCTTATTACTATTATTATTATCGCTATAACTATTATTATTATCCTTACTACTATTATTATTATCGCTATAACAATTATTATTATCCTTACTACTATTATTATTATCGCAATGACTGTTATTATTATACTTCTCCTATTATTACTATTCCTATTACTCTTGTCTTTATCCTGATATTTATTATTATTTCCCTCATTACTATTATTATTATCGCTATAACTGTTATTATTATCCTTATTACTAGTATTATTAGCACTATAACTATTATGTTTATCCTTATTACTATTATTATTCGCACTATAACTATTATTATTATCCTTATTACTATTATTACTAGTACTATAACTATTATTATTATCCTCATTACTATTATTATTATCGCTATGACTGTTATTATTACGCTTATTCTACTATTACTATCCCTATTACTCTTGTCTCTATTCTTATAACTATTATTATTATGCTTATTACTATTATTATTATCGCTATAACTCTTATTATTATCCTTACTACTATTATTATTATCGCTATGACTGTTATTATTATCCTTATTCTATTATTACTATCCCTATTACTCTTCTCTTTATCCTTATAACTATTATTATTATCCTTATTACTATTATTATTATCCTTATTACTATTAATATTATCGCTATGACTGTTATTATTATACTTATTCTATTATTACTATCCCTATTACTCTTCTCTTTATCCTTATAACTATTATTATTATCCTTATTACTATTATTATTATCGCTATAACTATTATTATTATCCTTACTACTATTATTACTATCGCTATGACTGTTATTATTATCCTTATTCTATTATTACTATCCCTATTACTCTTGTCTTTATCCTCATAACTATTATTATTATCCTTATTACTATTATTATTATCGCTATAACTATTATTGTTATACTTATTACTATTATTATTATCGCAATGACTGTTATTATTATCCTTATTCTATTATTACTATCCCTATTACTCTTCTCTTTATCCTTTTAACTATTATTATTATCCTTATAACTATTATTATTATCCTTATTACTATTATTATTATCGCTATGACTGTTATTATTATACTTATTCTATTATTACTATCCCTATTACTCTTGTCTCTATCCTTATAACTATTATTATTATGCTTATTACTATTATTATTAGCACTAAAACTATTATTATTATCCTTATTTCTATTATTATTATCGCTATGACTGTTATTATTATACTTATTCTATTATTACTATCCCTATTACTCTTGTCTCTATCCTTATAACTATTATAATTATCCTTACTACTATTATTATTATCGCTATGACTGTTATTACTATCCTTATTCTATTATTACTATCCCTATTACTCTTCTCTTTATCCTTATAACTATTATTATTATCCGTATTACTATTATTATTATCGCTATGACTGTTATTATTATCCTTATTACTATTATTATTAGCACTATAGCTATTATTATTATCCTTATTACTATTATTATTATTGCTATAACTGTTATTATTATCCTTATTACTATTATTATTAGCACTATAGCTATTATTATTATTATCGCTATGACTGTTATTATTATCCTTATTCTATTATTACTATCCCTATTACTCTTGTCTCTATCCGTATAACTATTATTATTATGCTTATAACTATTATTATTATCCTTATTACTATTATTATTATCGCTATGATTGTTATTATTATACTTATTCTATTATTACTATCCCTATTACTCTTGTCTTTATCCTGATAATTATTATTATTTCCCTTATTACAATTATTATTATCGCTATAACTATTATTATTATGATTATTACTATTATTATTCGCACTATAACTATTATTATTATCCTTATTACTATTATTATTATTGCTATAACTGTTATTATTATCCTTATTACTATTATTATTAGCACTATAGCTATTATTATTATTATCGCTATGACTGTTATTATTATCCTTATTCTATTATTACTATCCCTATTACTCTTGTCTCTATCCTTATAACTATTATTATTATCCTCATTACTATTATTATTATCGCTTTGACTGTTATTATTATCCTTATTCTATTATTACTATCCCTATTACTCTTGTCTTTATCCTTATAACTATTATTATTATCCTTATTCTATTATTACTATCCCTATTACTCTTCTCTTTATCCTTATAACTATTATTATTATCCTTATTACTATTATTATTATCATTATAACTGTTATTATTATCCGTATTACTAGTATTATTATCTCTACAACTATTATTGTTATCCTCATTACTATTATTATTATCGCTATAACTATTATTATTATCCTTATCACTATTATTACTAGCACTATAACTATTATGTTTATCCTTATTACTATTATTATTATCGCTATGACTGTTATTATTATACTTATTCTATTATTACTATCCCTATTACTCTTGTCTCTATCCTTATAACTATTATTATTATGCTTATTACTATTATTATTAGCACTATAACTATTATTATTATGCTTATTACTATTATTATTATCGCTATGACTGTTATTATTATACTTATTCTATTATTACTATCCCTATTAGTCTTGTCTTTATCCTTATAACTATGATTATCACTATAACTATTATTATTATCGCTATGACTGTTATTATTATCCTTATTGCATTATTAATATCCCTATTACTCTTGTCTTTATTCTTACAACTATTATTATTATGCTTATTACTATTATTATTATCGCTATAACTGTTATTATTATCCTTACTACTATTATTATTATCGCTATGACTGTTATTATTATCCTTATTCTATTATTACTATCCCTATTACTCTTCTCTTTATCCTTATAACTATTATTATTATCCTTATAACTATTATTATTATCCTTATTACTATTATTATTATCGCTATGACTGTTATTATTATACATATTCTATTATTACTATCCCTATTACTCTTGTCTTTATCCTTATAACTATTATTATTTCCCTTATTACTATTATTATTATCATTATAACTGTTATTATTATCCGTATTACTAGTATTATTATCTCTACAACTATTATTGTTATCCTCATTACTATTATTATTATCGCTATAACTATTATTATTATCCTTATCACTATTATTACTAGCACTATAACTATTATGTTTATCCTTATTACTATTATTATTATTGCTATAACTGTTATTATTATCCTTATTCTATTATTACTATCCCTATTACTCTTCTCTTTATCCTTATAACTATTATTATTATCCTTATTACTATTATTATTATCCTTATTGTATTATTACTATCCCTATTACTCTTGTCTTTATTCTGATAATTATTATTATTTCCCATATTACAATTATTATTATCGCTATAACTGTTATTATTATCCTTATTACTAGTATTATTAGCACTATAACTATTATGTTTATCCTTATTACTATTTTTATTCGCACTATAACTATTATGTTTATCCTTATTACTATTATTATTAGCGCTATAACTATTATTATTATCCTTATTACTATTATTATCGCTATGACTGTTATTATTATCCTTATTCTAATATTACTATCCCTATTACTCTTGTCTCTATCCTTATAGCTATTATTAATATGCTTATTACTATTATTTTTATCGCTATGACTGTTATTATTATCCTTATTCTATTATTACTATCCCTATTACTATTGTCTTGATCCTTATAACTATTATTATTATCCTTATTACTATTATTATTATCGCTATAACTATTAATATTATCGCTATGACTGTTATTATTATCCTTATTCTATTATTACTATTCCTATTACTCTTGTCTTTATCCTTATAACTATTATTATTATCGCTATAACTATTATTATTATCGTTATGACTGTTATTATTATCCTTACTAATATTATTATTATCGCTATGACTGTTATTATTATCCTTATTCTATTATTACTATCCCTATTACTCTTCTCTTTATCCTTATAACTATTATGATTATCCTTATAACTATTATTATTATCCTTATTACTATTATTATTATCGCTATGACAGTTATTATTATACTTATTCTATTATTACTATCCCTATTACTCTTGTCTTTATCCTTATAACTATTATTGTTATGCTTATTACTATTATTATTAGCACTAAAACTATTATTATTAGCACTAAAACTATTATTATTAGCACTAAAACTGTTATTATTATCCTTATTACTATTATTATTATCGCTATGACTGTTATTATTATACTTATTCTATTATTACTATCCCTATTAGTCTTGTCTTTATCCTTATAACTATTATTACTATCCTTATAACTATTATTATTATCCTTATTACTATTATTATTATCGCTATGACTGTTATTATTATACTTATTCTATTATTACTATCCCCATTACTCTTGTCTTTAGTCTTATAACTATTACTATTATCGCTATAACTATTATTGTTATCCTCATTACTTTTATTATTATCGCTATAACTATTATTATTATCCTTATCACTATTATTACTAGCACTATAACTATTATGTTTATCCTTATTACTATTATTATTATTGCTATAACTGTTATTATTATCCTTATTCTATTATTACTATCCCTATTACTCTTCTCTTTATTCTTATAACTATTATGATTATCCATATAACCATTATTATTATCCTTATTACTATTATTATTATCGCTATGACAGTTATTATTATACTTATTCTATTATTACTATCCCTATTACTCTTGTCTTTATTCTTATAACTATTATTATTATGCTTATTACTATTATTATTATCGCTATAACTATTATTATTATCCTTACTACTATTATTATTATCGCTATAACAATTATTATTATCCTTACTACTATTATTATCGCTATGACTGTTATTATTATCCTGATTCTAATATTACTATCCCTATTACTCTTGTCTCTATCCTTATAACTATTATTATTATGCTTATTACTATTATTATTATCGCTACGACTGTTATTATTATACTTATTCTATTATTACTATCCCTATTAGTCTTGTCTTTATCCTTATAACTATGATTATCACTATAACTATTATTATTATCGCTATGACTGTTATTATTATCCTTATTGTATTATTAATATCCCTATTACTCTTGTCTTTATTCTTACATTTATTATTATTATGCTTATTACTATTATTATTATCGCTATAACTGTTATTATTATCCTTATTACTATTATTATTATCGCTATAACTATTATTATTATCCTTACTACGATTATTATTATCGCTATGACTGTTATTATTATCCTTATTCTATTATTACTATCCCTATTACTCTTGTCTTTATCCTTATAACTATTATTATTTCCCTTATTACTATTATTATTATCATTATAACTGTTATTATTATCCGTATTACTAGTATTATTATCTCTATAACTATTATTGTTATCCTCATTACTATTATTATTATCGCTATAACTATTATTATTATCCTTATCACTATTATTACTAACACTATAACTATTATGTTTATCCTTATTACTATTATTATTATTGCTATAACTGTTATTATTATCCTTATTCTATTATTACTATCCCTATTACTCTTGTCTTTAACCTTATAACTATTATTATTATCCTTATTACTATTATTATTATCCTTATTGTATTATTACTATCCCTATTACTCTTGTCTCTATCCTTATAACTATTATTATTATGCTTATTACTATTATTATTATCGCTACGACTGTTATTATTATACTTATTCTATTATTACTATCCCTATTACTCTTCTCTTTATCCTTATAACTATTATTATTATCCTTATTACTATTATTATTATCGCTATAACTATTATTATTATCCTTACTACTATTATTACTATCGCTATGACTGTTATTATTATCCTTATTCTATTATTACTATCCCTATTACTCTTGTCTTTATCCTCATAACTATTATTATTATCCTTATTACTATTATTATTATCGCTATAACTATTATTGTTATACTTATTACTATTATTATTATCGCAATGACTGTTATTATTATCCTTATTCTATTATTACTATCCCTATTACTCTTCTCTTTATCCTTATAACTATTATTATTATCCTTATAACTATTATTATTATCCTTATTACTATTATTATTATCGCTATGACTGTTATTATTATACTTATTCTATTATTACTATCCCTATTACTCTTGTCTCTATCCTTATAACTATTATTATTATGCTTATTACTATTATTATTAGCACTAAAACTATTATTATTATCCTTATTTCTATTATTATTATCGCTATGACTGTTATTATTATACTTATTCTATTATTACTATCCCTATTACTCTTGTCTCTATCCTTATAACTATTATAATTATCCTTACTACTATTATTATTATCGCTATGACTGTTATTACTATCCTTATTCTATTATTACTATCCCTATTACTCTTCTCTTTATCCTTATAACTATTATTATTATCCGTATTACTATTATTATTATCGCTATGACTGTTATTATTATCCTTATTACTATTATTATTAGCACTATAGCTATTATTATTATCCTTATTACTATTATTATTATTGCTATAACTGTTATTATTATCCTTATTACTATTATTATTAGCACTATAGCTATTATTATTATTATCGCTATGACTGTTATTATTATCCTTATTCTATTATTACTATCCCTATTACTCTTGTCTCTATCCGTATAACAATTATTATTATGCTTATTACTTTTATTATTCGCACTATAACTATTATTATTATCCTTATTACTATTATTATTATCGCTATAACTATTATTATTATCCTTATTACTATTATTACTAGTACTATAACTATTATTATTATCCTTATTACTATTATTATTATCGCTATGACTGTTATTATTACGCTTATTCTACTATTACTATCCCTATTACTCTTGTCTCTATTCTTATAACTATTATTATTATGCTTATTACTATTATTATTATCGCTATAACTATTATTATTATCCTTACTACTATTATTATTATCGCTATAACAATTATTATTATCCTTACTACTATTATTATTATCGCAATGACTGTTATTATTATACTTCTCCTATTATTACTATTCCTATTACTCTTGTCTTTATCCTGATATTTATTATTATTTCCCTCATTACTATTATTATTATCGCTATAACTGTTATTATTATCCTTATTACTAGTATTATTAGCACTATAACTATTATGTTTATCCTTATTACTATTATTATTCGCACTATAACTATTATTATTATCCTTATTACTATTATTACTAGTACTATAACTATTATTATTATCCTCATTACTATTATTATTATCGCTATGACTGTTATTATTACGCTTATTCTACTATTACTATCCCTATTACTCTTGTCTCTATTCTTATAACTATTATTATTATGCTTATTACTATTATTATTATCGCTATAACTCTTATTATTATCCTTACTACTATTATTATTATCGCTATGACTGTTATTATTATCCTTATTCTATTATTACTATCCCTATTACTCTTCTCTTTATCCTTATAACTATTATTATTATCCTTATTACTATTATTATTATCCTTATTACTATTAATATTATCGCTATGACTGTTATTATTATACTTATTCTATTATTACTATCCCTATTACTCTTCTCTTTATCCTTATAACTATTATTATTATCCTTATTACTATTATTATTATCGCTATAACTATTATTATTATCCTTACTACTATTATTACTATCGCTATGACTGTTATTATTATCCTTATTCTATTATTACTATCCCTATTACTCTTGTCTTTATCCTCATAACTATTATTATTATCCTTATTACTATTATTATTATCGCTATAACTATTATTGTTATACTTATTACTATTATTATTATCGCAATGACTGTTATTATTATCCTTATTCTATTATTACTATCCCTATTACTCTTCTCTTTATCCTTTTAACTATTATTATTATCCTTATAACTATTATTATTATCCTTATTACTATTATTATTATCGCTATGACTGTTATTATTATACTTATTCTATTATTACTATCCCTATTACTCTTGTCTCTATCCTTATAACTATTATTATTATGCTTATTACTATTATTATTAGCACTAAAACTATTATTATTATCCTTATTTCTATTATTATTATCGCTATGACTGTTATTATTATACTTATTCTATTATTACTATCCCTATTACTCTTGTCTCTATCCTTATAACTATTATAATTATCCTTACTACTATTATTATTATCGCTATGACTGTTATTACTATCCTTATTCTATTATTACTATCCCTATTACTCTTCTCTTTATCCTTATAACTATTATTATTATCCGTATTACTATTATTATTATCGCTATGACTGTTATTATTATCCTTATTACTATTATTATTAGCACTATAGCTATTATTATTATCCTTATTACTATTATTATTATTGCTATAACTGTTATTATTATCCTTATTACTATTATTATTAGCACTATAGCTATTATTATTATTATCGCTATGACTGTTATTATTATCCTTATTCTATTATTACTATCCCTATTACTCTTGTCTCTATCCGTATAACTATTATTATTATGCTTATAACTATTATTATTATCCTTATTACTATTATTATTATCGCTATGATTGTTATTATTATACTTATTCTATTATTACTATCCCTATTACTCTTGTCTTTATCCTGATAATTATTATTATTTCCCTTATTACAATTATTATTATCGCTATAACTATTATTATTATGATTATTACTATTATTATTCGCACTATAACTATTATTATTATCCTTATTACTATTATTATTATTGCTATAACTGTTATTATTATCCTTATTACTATTATTATTAGCACTATAGCTATTATTATTAATTACGCTATGACTGTTATTATTATCCTTATTCTATTATTACTATCCCTATTACTCTTGTCTCTATCCTTATAACTATTATTATTATCCTCATTACTATTATTATTATCGCTTTGACTGTTATTATTATCCTTATTCTATTATTACTATCCCTATTACTCTTGTCTTTATCCTTATAACTATTATTATTATCCTTATTCTATTATTACTATCCCTATTACTCTTCTCTTTATCCTTATAACTATTATTATTATCCTTATTACTATTATTATTATCATTATAACTGTTATTATTATCCGTATTACTAGTATTATTATCTCTACAACTATTATTGTTATCCTCATTACTATTATTATTATCGCTATAACTATTATTATTATCCTTATCACTATTATTACTAGCACTATAACTATTATGTTTATCCTTATTACTATTATTATTATCGCTATGACTGTTATTATTATACTTATTCTATTATTACTATCCCTATTACTCTTGTCTCTATCCTTATAACTATTATTATTATGCTTATTACTATTATTATTAGCACTATAACTATTATTATTATGCTTATTACTATTATTATTATCGCTATGACTGTTATTATTATACTTATTCTATTATTACTATCCCTATTAGTCTTGTCTTTATCCTTATAACTATGATTATCACTATAACTATTATTATTATCGCTATGACTGTTATTATTATCCTTATTGCATTATTAATATCCCTATTACTCTTGTCTTTATTCTTACAACTATTATTATTATGCTTATTACTATTATTATTATCGCTATAACTGTTATTATTATCCTTACTACTATTATTATTATCGCTATGACTGTTATTATTATCCTTATTCTATTATTACTATCCCTATTACTCTTCTCTTTATCCTTATAACTATTATTATTATCCTTATAACTATTATTATTATCCTTATTACTATTATTATTATCGCTATGACTGTTATTATTATACATATTCTATTATTACTATCCCTATTACTCTTGTCTTTATCCTTATAACTATTATTATTTCCCTTATTACTATTATTATTATCATTATAACTGTTATTATTATCCGTATTACTAGTATTATTATCTCTACAACTATTATTGTTATCCTCATTACTATTATTATTATCGCTATAACTATTATTATTATCCTTATCACTATTATTACTAGCACTATAACTATTATGTTTATCCTTATTACTATTATTATTATTGCTATAACTGTTATTATTATCCTTATTCTATTATTACTATCCCTATTACTCTTCTCTTTATCCTTATAACTATTATTATTATCCTTATTACTATTATTATTATCCTTATTGTATTATTACTATCCCTATTACTCTTGTCTTTATTCTGATAATTATTATTATTTCCCATATTACAATTATTATTATCGCTATAACTGTTATTATTATCCTTATTACTAGTATTATTAGCACTATAACTATTATGTTTATCCTTATTACTATTTTTATTCGCACTATAACTATTATGTTTATCCTTATTACTATTATTATTAGCGCTATAACTATTATTATTATCCTTATTACTATTATTATCGCTATGACTGTTATTATTATCCTTATTCTAATATTACTATCCCTATTACTCTTGTCTCTATCCTTATAGCTATTATTAATATGCTTATTACTATTATTTTTATCGCTATGACTGTTATTATTATCCTTATTCTATTATTACTATCCCTATTACTATTGTCTTGATCCTTATAACTATTATTATTATCCTTATTACTATTATTATTATCGCTATAACTATTAATATTATCGCTATGACTGTTATTATTATCCTTATTCTATTATTACTATTCCTATTACTCTTGTCTTTATCCTTATAACTATTATTATTATCGCTATAACTATTATTATTATCGTTATGACTGTTATTATTATCCTTACTAATATTATTATTATCGCTATGACTGTTATTATTATCCTTATTCTATTATTACTATCCCTATTACTCTTCTCTTTATCCTTATAACTATTATGATTATCCTTATAACTATTATTATTATCCTTATTACTATTATTATTATCGCTATGACAGTTATTATTATACTTATTCTATTATTACTATCCCTATTACTCTTGTCTTTATCCTTATAACTATTATTGTTATGCTTATTACTATTATTATTAGCACTAAAACTATTATTATTAGCACTAAAACTATTATTATTAGCACTAAAACTGTTATTATTATCCTTATTACTATTATTATTATCGCTATGACTGTTATTATTATACTTATTCTATTATTACTATCCCTATTAGTCTTGTCTTTATCCTTATAACTATTATTACTATCCTTATAACTATTATTATTATCCTTATTACTATTATTATTATCGCTATGACTGTTATTATTATACTTATTCTATTATTACTATCCCCATTACTCTTGTCTTTAGTCTTATAACTATTATTATTATCGCTATAACTATTATTGTTATCCTCATTACTTTTATTATTATCGCTATAACTATTATTATTATCCTTATCACTATTATTACTAGCACTATAACTATTATGTTTATCCTTATTACTATTATTATTATTGCTATAACTGTTATTATTATCCTTATTCTATTATTACTATCCCTATTACTCTTCTCTTTATTCTTATAACTATTATGATTATCCATATAACCATTATTATTATCCTTATTACTATTATTATTATCGCTATGACAGTTATTATTATACTTATTCTATTATTACTATCCCTATTACTCTTGTCTTTATCCTTATAACTATTATTGTTATGCTTATTACTATTATTATTAGCACTAAAACTATTATTATTATCCGTATTACTATTATTATTATCGCTATGACTGTTATTATTATACTTATTCTATTATTACTATCCCTATTAGTCTTGTCTTTATCCTTATAACTATGATTATCACTATAACTATTATTATTATCGCTATGACTGTTATTATTATCCTTATTGTATTATTACTATCCCTATTACTCTTGTCTTTATCCTGATAATTATTATTATTTCCCATATTACAATTATTGTTATCGCTATAACTGTTATTATTATCCTTATTACTAGTATTATTAGCACTATAACTATTATGTTTATCCTTATTACTATTTTTATTCGCACTATAACTATTATGTTTATCCTTATTACTATTATTATTAGCGCAATAACTATTATTATTATCCTTATTACTATTATTATCGCTATGACTGTTATTATTATCCTGATTCTAATATTACTATCCCTATTACTCTTGTCTCTATCCTTATAACTATTATTATTATGCTTATTACTATTATTATTATCGCTACGACTGTTATTATTATACTTATTCTATTATTACTATCCCTATTAGTCTTGTCTTTATCCTTATAACTATGATTATCACTATAACTATTATTATTATCGCTATGACTGTTATTATTATCCTTATTGTATTATTAATATCCCTATTACTCTTGTCTTTATTCTTACATTTATTATTATTATGCTTATTACTATTATTATTATCGCTATAACTGTTATTATTATCCTTATTACTATTATTATTATCGCTATAACTATTATTATTATCCTTACTACGATTATTATTATCGCTATGACTGTTATTATTATCCTTATTCTATTATTACTATCCCTATTACTCTTGTCTTTATCCTTATAACTATTATTATTTCCCTTATTACTATTATTATTATCATTATAACTGTTATTATTATCCGTATTACTAGTATTATTATCTCTATAACTATTATTGTTATCCTCATTACTATTATTATTATCGCTATAACTATTATTATTATCCTTATCACTATTATTACTAACACTATAACTATTATGTTTATCCTTATTACTATTATTATTATTGCTATAACTGTTATTATTATCCTTATTCTATTATTACTATCCCTATTACTCTTGTCTTTAACCTTATAACTATTATTATTATCCTTATTACTATTATTATTATCCTTATTGTATTATTACTATCCCTATTACTCTTGTCTTTATCCTGATAATTATTATTATTTCCCATATTACAATTATTATTATCGCTATAACTGTTATTATTATCCTTATTACTAGTATTATTAGCACTATAACTATTATGTTTATCCTTATTACTATTTTTATTCGCACTATAACTATTATGTTTATCCTTATTACTATTATTATTAGCGCTATAACTATTATTATTATCCTTATTACTATTATTATCGCTATGACTGTTATTATTATCCTTATTCTAATATTACTATCCCTATTAGTCTTGTCTTTATCCTTATAACTATGATTATCACTATAACTATTATTATTATCGCTATGACTGTTATTATTATCCTTATTGTATTATTACTATCCCTATTACTCTTGTCTTTATCCTGATAATTATTATTATTTCCCATATTACAATTATTATTATCGCTATAACTGTTATTATTATCCTTATTACTATTATTATCGCTATGACTGTTATTATTATCCTTATTCTAATATTACTATCCCTATTACTCTTGTCTCTATCCTTATAGCTATTATTAATATGCTTATTACTATTATTATTATCGCTATAACTATTATTATTATCCTTAATACTATTATTATTATCGCTATGACTGTTATTATTATCCTTATTCTATTATTACTATCCCTATTACTCTTGTCTTTATCCTTATAACTATTATTACTATCCTTATAACTATTATTATTATCCTTATTACTATTATTATTATCGCTATGACTGTTATTGTTATACGTATTCTATTATTACTATCCCTATTACTCTTGTCTCTATCCTTATAACTATTATTATTATGCTTATTACTATTATTATTATCGCTACGACTGTTATTATTATACTTATTCTATTATTACTATCCCTATTAGTCTTGTCTTTATCCTTATAACTATGATCATCACTATAACTATTATTATTATCGCTATGACTGTTATTATTATCCTTATTGTATTATTAATATCCCTATTACTCTTGTCTTCATTCTTACAACTATTATTATTATGCTTATTACTATTATTATTATCGCTATAACTGTTATTATTATCCTTATTACTATTATTATTAGCGCAATAACTATTATTATTATCCTTATTACTATTATTATCGCTATGACTGTTATTATTATCCTGATTCGAATATTACTATCCCTATTACTCTTGTCTCTATCCTTATAGCTATTATTAATATGCTTAGTACTATTATTATTATCGCTATAACTATTATTATTATCCTTAATACTATTATTATTATTATCGCTATGACTGTTATTATTATCCTTATTCTATTATTACTATCCCTATTACTCTTGTCTTTATCCTTATAACTATTATTACTATCCTTATAACTATTATTATTATCCTTATTACTATTATTATTATCGCTATGACTGTTATTGTTATACGTATTCTATTATTACTATCCCTATTACTCTTGTCTCTATCCTTATAACTATTATTATTATGCTTATTACTATTATTATTATCGCTACGACTGTTATTATTATACTTATTCTATTATTACTATCCCTATTAGTCTTGTCTTTATCCTTATAACTATGATCATCACTATAACTACTATTATTATCGCTATGACTGTTATTATTATCCTTATTGTATTATTACTATCCCTATTACTCTTGTCATTATCCTGATAATTATTATTATTTCCCATATTACAATTATTATTATCGCTATAACTGTTATTATTATCCTTATTACTAGTATTATTAGCACTATAACTATTATGTTTATCCTTATTACTAATTTTATTCGCACTATAACTATTATGTTTATCCTTATTACTATTATTATTAGCGCTATAACTATTATTATTATCCTTATTACTATTATTATCGCTATGACTGTTATTATTATCCTTATTCTAATATTACTATCCCTATTACTCTTGTCTCTATCCTTATAGCTATTATTAATATGCTTATTACTATTATTTTTATCGCTATGACTGTTATTATTATCCTTATTCTATTATTACTATCCCTATTACTATTGTCTTGATCCTTATAACTATTATTATTATCCTTATTACTATTATTATTATCGCTATAACTATTAATATTATCGCTATGACTGTTATTATTATCCTTATTCTATTATTACTATTCCTATTACTCTTGTCTTTATCCTTATAACTATTATTATTATCGCTATAACTATTATTATTATCGTTATGACTGTTATTATTATCCTTACTAATATTATTATTATCGCTATGACTGTTATTATTATCCTTATTCTATTATTACTATCCCTATTACTCTTCTCTTATCCTTATAACTATTATGATTATCCTTATAACTATTATTATTATCCTTATTACTATTATTATTATCGCTATGACAGTTATTATTATACTTATTCTATTATTACTATCCCTATTACTCTTGTCTTTATCCTTATAACTATTATTGTTATGCTTATTACTATTATTATTAGCACTAAAACTATTATTATTAGCACTAAAACTATTATTATTAGCACTAAAACTGTTATTATTATCCTTATTACTATTATTATTATCGCTATGACTGTTATTATTATACTTATTCTATTATTACTATCCCTATTAGTCTTGTCTTTATCCTTATAACTATTATTACTATCCTTATAACTATTATTATTATCCTTATTACTATTATTATTATCGCTATGACTGTTATTATTATACTTATTCTATTATTACTATCCCCATTACTCTTGTCTTTAGTCTTATAACTATTATTATTATCGCTATAACTATTATTGTTATCCTCATTACTTTTATTATTATCGCTATAACTATTATTATTATCCTTATCACTATTATTACTAGCACTATAACTATTATGTTTATCCTTATTACTATTATTATTATTGCTATAACTGTTATTATTATCCTTATTCTATTATTACTATCCCTATTACTCTTCTCTTTATTCTTATAACTATTATGATTATCCATATAACCATTATTATTATCCTTATTACTATTATTATTATCGCTATGACAGTTATTATTATACTTATTCTATTATTACTATCCCTATTACTCTTGTCTTTATCCTTATAACTATTATTGTTATGCTTATTACTATTATTATTAGCACTAAAACTATTATTATTATCCGTATTACTATTATTATTATCGCTATGACTGTTATTATTATACTTATTCTATTATTACTATCCCTATTAGTCTTGTCTTTATCCTTATAACTATGATTATCACTATAACTATTATTATTATCGCTATGACTGTTATTATTATCCTTATTGTATTATTACTATCCCTATTACTCTTGTCTTTATCCTGATAATTATTATTATTTCCCATATTACAATTATTGTTATCGCTATAACTGTTATTATTATCCTTATTACTAGTATTATTAGCACTATAACTATTATGTTTATCCTTATTACTATTTTTATTCGCACTATAACTATTATGTTTATCCTTATTACTATTATTATTAGCGCAATAACTATTATTATTATCCTTATTACTATTATTATCGCTATGACTGTTATTATTATCCTGATTCTAATATTACTATCCCTATTACTCTTGTCTCTATCCTTATAACTATTATTATTATGCTTATTACTATTATTATTATCGCTACGACTGTTATTATTATACTTATTCTATTATTACTATCCCTATTAGTCTTGTCTTTATCCTTATAACTATGATTATCACTATAACTATTATTATTATCGCTATGACTGTTATTATTATCCTTATTGTATTATTAATATCCCTATTACTCTTGTCTTTATTCTTACATTTATTATTATTATGCTTATTACTATTATTATTATCGCTATAACTGTTATTATTATCCTTATTACTATTATTATTATCGCTATAACTATTATTATTATCCTTACTACGATTATTATTATCGCTATGACTGTTATTATTATCCTTATTCTATTATTACTATCCCTATTACTCTTGTCTTTATCCTTATAACTATTATTATTTCCCTTATTACTATTATTATTATCATTATAACTGTTATTATTATCCGTATTACTAGTATTATTATCTCTATAACTATTATTGTTATCCTCATTACTATTATTATTATCGCTATAACTATTATTATTATCCTTATCACTATTATTACTAACACTATAACTATTATGTTTATCCTTATTACTATTATTATTATTGCTATAACTGTTATTATTATCCTTATTCTATTATTACTATCCCTATTACTCTTGTCTTTAACCTTATAACTATTATTATTATCCTTATTACTATTATTATTATCCTTATTGTATTATTACTATCCCTATTACTCTTGTCTTTATCCTGATAATTATTATTATTTCCCATATTACAATTATTATTATCGCTATAACTGTTATTATTATCCTTATTACTAGTATTATTAGCACTATAACTATTATGTTTATCCTTATTACTATTTTTATTCGCACTATAACTATTATGTTTATCCTTATTACTATTATTATTAGCGCTATAACTATTATTATTATCCTTATTACTATTATTATCGCTATGACTGTTATTATTATCCTTATTCTAATATTACTATCCCTATTAGTCTTGTCTTTATCCTTATAACTATGATTATCACTATAACTATTATTATTATCGCTATGACTGTTATTATTATCCTTATTGTATTATTACTATCCCTATTACTCTTGTCTTTATCCTGATAATTATTATTATTTCCCATATTACAATTATTATTATCGCTATAAACTGTTATTATTATCCTTATTACTATTATTATCGCTATGACTGTTATTATTATCCTTATTCTAATATTACTATCCCTATTACTCTTGTCTCTATCCTTATAGCTATTATTAATATGCTTATTACTATTATTATTATCGCTATAACTATTATTATTATCCTTAATACTATTATTATTATCGCTATGACTGTTATTATTATCCTTATTCTATTATTACTATCCCTATTACTCTTGTCTTTATCCTTATAACTATTATTACTATCCTTATAACTATTATTATTATCCTTATTACTATTATTATTATCGCTATGACTGTTATTGTTATACGTATTCTATTATTACTATCCCTATTACTCTTGTCTCTATCCTTATAACTATTATTATTATGCTTATTACTATTATTATTATCGCTACGACTGTTATTATTATACTTATTCTATTATTACTATCCCTATTAGTCTTGTCTTTATCCTTATAACTATGATCATCACTATAACTATTATTATTATCGCTATGACTGTTATTATTATCCTTATTGTATTATTAATATCCCTATTACTCTTGTCTTCATTCTTACAACTATTATTATTATGCTTATTACTATTATTATTATCGCTATAACTGTTATTATTATCCTTATTACTATTATTATTAGCGCAATAACTATTATTATTATCCTTATTACTATTATTATCGCTATGACTGTTATTATTATCCTGATTCGAATATTACTATCCCTATTACTCTTGTCTCTATCCTTATAGCTATTATTAATATGCTTAGTACTATTATTATTATCGCTATAACTATTATTATTATCCTTAATACTATTATTATTATTATCGCTATGACTGTTATTATTATCCTTATTCTATTATTACTATCCCTATTACTCTTGTCTTTATCCTTATAACTATTATTACTATCCTTATAACTATTATTATTATCCTTATTACTATTATTATTATCGCTATGACTGTTATTGTTATACGTATTCTATTATTACTATCCCTATTACTCTTGTCTCTATCCTTATAACTATTATTATTATGCTTATTACTATTATTATTATCGCTACGACTGTTATTATTATACTTATTCTATTATTACTATCCCTATTAGTCTTGTCTTTATCCTTATAACTATGATCATCACTATAACTACTATTATTATCGCTATGACTGTTATTATTATCCTTATTGTATTATTACTATCCCTATTACTCTTGTCATTATCCTGATAATTATTATTATTTCCCATATTACAATTATTATTATCGCTATAACTGTTATTATTATCCTTATTACTAGTATTATTAGCACTATAACTATTATGTTTATCCTTATTACTAATTTTATTCGCACTATAACTATTATGTTTATCCTTATTACTATTATTATTATCGCTATGACTGTTATTGTTATACGTATTCTATTATTACTATCCCTATTACTCTTGTCTCTATCCTTATAACTATTATTATTATGCTTATTACTATTATTATTATCGCTACGACTGTTATTATTATACTTATTCTATTATTACTATCCCTATTAGTCTTGTCTTTATCCTTATAACTATGATCATCACTATAACTATTATTATTATCGCTATGACTGTTATTATTATCCTTATTGTATTATTAATATCCCTATTACTCTTGTCTTCATTCTTACAACTATTATTATTATGCTTATTACTATTATTATTATCGCTATAACTGTTATTATTATCCTTATTACTATTATTATTAGCGCAATAACTATTATTATTATCCTTATTACTATTAT